>PVIH01016600.1:0-45015 GCA_004025045.1 Sigmodon hispidus
ATATACAGGGATGGAAAAAAAAATTCAGAGGGAAAGATGAACACAAAGAAAATATAGGTGTAGCAATCTTATTTGTATGTCTACCCTTGATAAGCCATGCTTATCATTCTTATCCTCTATATAGTTATTGTTAACTCTTCCACATTTTAAATTCTTTTTACTGTGTTTTTTTTAATAAATACAAAATAAAGAAAAAAAAGACATATTTTTCTGAATATAAAATTGGAAATAATAAAAAGTGTGAAAGAATTTTTTCCTGAAGAATCAGCACATGGGGGCATATTTTTATTATAAATGTAGATTGCTGTGTATGTCAAAAGGGATAGGAAATAAGGGTTTATATCCTAAAAAGGAACAACACTGAAGATTTAATCATCTGTCCCTATTGTGTGTAAATTTAAAGTCCCTGATAGTAATTTAGCATAAGCCACTCAGAAGTAATGTTGCCTCCTATAAATCAACCACCGCCCAAGCATACCACTGACTAAACAAATACCAATCAAAAGAATAATGTTTGGCAAAATGTCAGACAAAATGTAGGCTCAGCAGAGCAATCACCACCAACCTACACAGAACATGTTTCTGAAGCATGACATTTAATGGCAACTGGTGTCTCTTTTTAATTCTGATCTTCCCAAAAGAAATAAGTACATTTTGTAGATGGATATGTACTTAGTCTCTCTCTCTCTCTCTCTCTCTCTCTCTCTCTCTCTCTCTCTCTCTGTGTGTGTGTGTGTGTGTGTGTGTGTGTGTGTGTGTTTGTATGTTCATTCTAGTTTATAATATATATATATATATATAAAATGATGTGATGGGCAAAAATTTATTTTAAAAAGATTTATAATTCATGGAAGAAGACACAAGATGAAAGAAAAAATTATTAAAAGAAAGCTATCAGAAAAGAAGCTGTGAAATCTCTGAACTAGTTAGAACATCTTTATATTAAATGAAGAGCATCATTTTTTACTCTCTTATGATAAGTAACTTTTGTTTTACTTGTTACATTACCCAAATACAAGGTCTTGCATGTAATGCAAATAGAAATATTACGAGAAAAAAAGTGAGTAAAAATGAAAGAAACATAAGTATAAATAAAAATTAAAACAGGATAAAATCCAGGCCAGCAGGGAAAACTCTTGCAGGTGAGAACCCTTCGGTAAAATCGAGTTCACTGGACACCCTCAACTACAAATCCTTCCCCAACTCTCAACCCACACCATTACCAAGCCATCTTAGGGGCCACCTAAGACCCACAGTTTCCCAGCATCTGTTGACTCAAGAGCAAATCCTGAGACCAACACTTCCTCAGTATTTATTGGATGAAGAGCAGCTACCAGAGATGAAGACATACACTTCCTCAGCACTTCTTAGATCAAAAGTGACTACCTGAGATCCATTGTTTGTCAGAACCTGTTGAATCAAGAGGGGTACCTAAGACCCACAATTCTCCAGCACATATTGGATCAATAGCCCTTATAGGAACAAGAGCTCCTTCTGGAACAAGAGCTCATATTGGACCAAGATTAGATTCCTAAGATACAGAATCAGCCAGGTCTTATTACACCAAAACAGCTTACTGTGACACAGAATACACTAACTCCAAGTGAACCAAGAGCCTAAATTGGACCAAGAGTGACTTCCAGAGATACAAACACAGCTAGAATAAATCACACCAAAATCAGCCCCCGAGATACAAACAAATCTTGCAATAATTTGAGGAAGCAATGGGCAAATGTAAGTGCAATAATACCTATAACAACATGAAGAACAGTATGGCATCACTTTGAATCTGGTGGCTCTACAATAACATGACATGATCATGATAATGTAGAAGAAGCAGAAGGAAACTACCTTGAAAAAACTTTATGAAGATAATAAAAGCCTTAAAAGAGGAAATGAAATCTCTCTTAAAGAAATAGAGGAAAAGACAAACAAAAAACTGAAAAAGATCAACAAATCCCTTAAAGAAAATAAAGAAAACCAAAAAAGCAATCAATCAGGTGAAGGAAACATTCTAAGATTTAAAATTTGAAATAGAAGCAATAAAAAAAGACACAAACTAAGGGAATGCTCAAGATAGAAAATCGGAAGAAACAATCTGAAACTATGGATGCAAGTATAATCAACAGTATGGAAGAGATGGAAGCAAAGAATATCTGGTGTAAAAGATTCAATAGTGGAAATACATATGTTAGCCAAAGAAAATACTAAACCCAAAAAGGTCATAACAGAAAATGTCCAGGAAATATGGGACACCTAAAAAATCCAAACCTAAGAATAATAGGATTAGAAAGAGAATACCAGCTCACAGGCACAGAAATTATAGTCAACAAAATCATAGAAGAAAACTTTCTTAATGTAAAGATAAAAATGCCTATGAAGATACAAGAATCTTTCAGAACACAAAATAGACTAAACCCTCCAAAAAAAGTTCCTTACCACATGATAGTCAAAACACAAAACATACAGATAAAAGAAGGAGCTGCAAAGGAAAAAGCCATAGTAACTTATAGAGACAGAACCATCAGAATAATACCAGTCTACTCAGTGGAAACAATGAAAGTCTGAAGGACTTAGTCAGATGTTATATAGACACTAAGAGACCATGGTTGCCAACTCAGACTAGTATACCCAATAACACTATAAATCATCATAGATGAAGTAAATAAGATATTTCACAGCAAAACCAGATTTAAAAATACCTATCCACAAATCCAACCTAAGTAGAATAGATACACCCACAAAACCATAAGCAATAGATAATACCACAGAAAGAAGGGACACACACACACACACACACACACACACACATACACACACACACACAGACTACCACCCAAAATAACAGGAACTAACAATTTCTGATCCTTAATATCCATGGACTCTTTTCACCTATAAAAAGACACAGGCTAGCACAATGGCTACAAAAACAGAATCCATCCTTCTGCTACATACACAAGACACATCTCAACTTCACAGACAAACACAGGCTCAGAATAAAGTGTTTGGAGAAGACTTTTCAAAGGGACTTAAGAAACAAGCTGGTGTAGCCATCCTAATATTTAACAAAATAGATTGAAACTAAAATTAATCAAAAGAGATCAGAATGGACATTACTTATTCTTTTCAGGAAAAATTCATCAGGATTATGTCCCAATCTTGAACATTTTCCCCCAACACTAAGGCACCCACATATATAAAGAAACATTACTAAAGCTTAAATCTCAAATCAAACTTCACACATTAATGGTGAGAGATTTTCATATCCCATTCTCACCAATGGATAGGTCAATCAGACAGAAACTTATCAGAAAAATTAGGGATTTATCAGATGTTATGACTCAAATAGGCTAGTAAATATGTACAGAACTTTCCACTCAAACACAAAGAAATATACTGTTTCTCAGCAAACCATAATTTTTTGTAAATTTGACCAGTCATAAAGTAAATATGAATAGAAAAATGGGAATAACTCCCTGTACTCTATCTAACCACCATGGAGTCGAGCAAACCACAGAAGGCCTAATAACATACAGAAACTGAACAGCTCTCAAGTAAACCACCTCTGAGTCAAAGAACAAGTAAAGAAAGAAATCAGTGGCTTCCTATATTCAAGGCTGAAATCAATAAAATTGAAACAAAAAGAACAATAAAAATAGTCAATGAATCAAGGAGTTGGTCCTTTGAGAAAGTGAACAAGATAGGCACACCCTTATTCAAACTAACAAAAGGACACAAAGAGAGTATCCAAATTAACAACATCAGATATTAAAAAGGGTACATAACAACAGACACGGAGAAAATCCAGAATATTTGGATCTGAATAACAGCTGAAGAACCTTCATGGAAAGAATCTGGACTCCCAGAATGCAGATGACAGTAGAAAGGCCTGCGCAGTTTCTGGATCCTTTTACAATTAGACCACAATGTATCTGGGGTCCATGAACTGGCTCCTGGAAGCCCATGTCTAGTGGGAAAACACCTTTTTCAACCTTGATACTTAGGTGAGAAACTTGACTTTTCTTCAACTGCATATGCCAGAAATAATTGACTCACGTTGGGATTTCTTGTCATCTCTGGAGAGTGGTGTGGGGATGAGAGGAGAGAGGAGAGGCTGGGGGAGGACTGGGAGAAGAAGCAGGGAGGGAGTAGTATGGGTATGGGAAATTTAAAAAATTAAATCAGACTTGGTGTCTAGAATACTAACTGGCAATAAAAGAATTATAAATATTTTGATTTTAATAATTAATTAAATATTGGAAATGTACCATTTTTTAACTTTTAGTTAAGTTCTTAATTTACTGATTGGAACACCAACAGAAAAGAAAACCAACGTTTTCCCTTAAAGACAGTGTGTATTCTGAGTGGTATATTTTCTAACAACATGCTCATGCACTAAGAATCTGAAAATTGTTTGGATCCCTTAGATTTTTGTCATTTTTTCACTTCTATGTGTAACTTGAGATCTATTATGAAATATGAACAAGAAGACATAATTCATAATGTAACAATATGTAAATATAAGCTTAAACAGTTTATGAGTAGATTGTTTTGAAGTATTTTAACTGTTTAAAATATTTACTGATACTATCTTGTATTGTTTCATAAATGAGAATAAAACTTTTAAATTAAATAGCATCCAAGATTATATGTTCTAATACACTGAATAGAGAGATGTTAAATAAATATTTTTTATAAGCATGGAGAATAACAACATGCTAACTCTTAGTATATAATATATAATATTCTCAGCCTGTAATGCAGAGCTAGAAGGACAGGTTTAACCTGGGATCTGTCTCAGGATTATAAAGACCTGTCAATATATGTTAAAAATATATTTGCAGTCTATAAATATATTTGATATTGCAGGTTTGTTTTACTGGTTAGGGGTTAGTCAATTAATGGATCTTAGAGGAAAACCTACTATAGCCAACTTAATAAACTAGCATTATCCCTAAATACATTTCAAACTGTGCTATTAAACTCACAGATAAATGTGGTCCTTATCCCTTATCAAAGAAACTTTTCTTTCTAATGGACAAAGACAATTATTAAAAAAAACAACAACAACCAAAATTCAGTTACCATTTGTGATGCTCAGTCCTAATAGATAAACGTAAAAGCCATAGGATAAAATAGTTTGCTGTGAGATTGTTTCTCCTAGTAATGGCAGATGCTACACCCATAAAGTCTCACTAAGAGGACAGCTCCAATATGAGCTGAACAGGGACAATAGAAATGATAACATAGAGGAGAAAGTCCTAGACTTAAAATCTAAACAAAATAATACACACAAATGAGTGTGTGGTTTGCACATGTTCTTTAAAGACACCTGTAAAAAAATTATAATAAACTTAAGTAATAAGATGCTGTAAATGATAACTAGTCCTAAATTAGCTGTATAGTTGATGGTATCGTTCAGGGGAAATGTGGCTTTAATAAATATAAATGCCTAAGCAACTAGGATGACACTAGATATTATTTGAATTAATTTGAAACACATGAAGAGAAACTAAATAACTAAAGAAGATTCTGTTAATAGGTATCAAACACAAATTCAAAGTATAGTACAGTTTTATTATTATTACTTTGTCAAAATATTTATATATGTACATGTCTATAAATAGGTATGTGCTCATGAGTGCAAATGTCTGTAGTGAATGGAAAAGGAATCATACCCTAGATCGGGAGCTCCAGTTATAGGCTATTATGAGTTGCCCAACATGGTGCTGGAAATTGTACTTGGATCCTTTGCAAAAATAGTATAGACTCTTGAAGATTCATACACCAGTCCCTATACTATGTTGTTTTATTGATGTGTTTAAAGTAGTTTTAAAGTAGGCAGTATTTATCATTTTAAAATTAACATTTAAGGGGAACATAAAACTGGGTCATAACATATTTTGGGTACCAGATAATTAATCTTTCTTATCTTACATCAGTAGTGAATTAATTCTGTGGGAATTCCCTGAACTGCCCACAACATTCATTTCTACTGAACTCCTGAACATGGTCTAAAACTCAGGCTTTGCAGGGGTGTCTTTGATGTTCCTTCTTACCTTGTTACTCAATGCCTCTACAATGGGTCAGTACTTAGCCTTAGATTATAGTAGTTTTCAACCTACAAGTCATGACTCCTTTGGCAAACTTCTAGTGCCAAAAATAATTACATGTGTTTCATAACATTATAAAATTATAGTTATGAAGTAGCTATGAAAATAATTTATGCTTGAGGGTCACCACAAAATAAACTGTGTTAAAGGGTCCCAGCATTAGGAAGGTTGAGAACTATTGGTTAGAATCCCATTATGCATTATGAGCACCAGAATAGATAGTGAATTACACAAATCTATTATAAAATCTATATATAGACACAAGGAAGATTTGTAGGTAAAACTTAGAGAATTGACATTTAAATAGTGAGTGAGTATTCTGGGATAACAAACAATATTAGTGACAGAAAACTCAACCCAAGAAATTGGTATTTTCATTGTGTTTTCTCAAAGTCAACAAATTTGCTATCATGATAATACCTCTAGTATGAATAAATTTACCTACAAAGGATTGTAAGTGGATTTAAACTCATAGTCTGAAATCTTATAGCATAAGTAATATTAATTACCACTCATTATTTATTGTGTTGTATTTTCTGAAATTTATTATTTAGTTTTGACTGGGCATTTGTATTTTATGTGCATTGGTCTTTTCTCTGCATGTATGTCTGTGTGAGGTGTTGGGTCCCCTAGAACTGGAGTTACAGATAGTTGTGAGCTGTCAAATGGATTCTGGGAAGAGCAGACAGTGCTTTTAGCCTGTGAACCATCTCTCCAGCCTTTTGAGTGGGCTTTTATTCAAACAAATACTAAGGCTATTTAAAAGTTGGAATTTTATATCTAACAGTGTTAGTCTCTATGTATCAAATATAATCAAGTAATAACTTCGAATACATTGCTGAGTCCTAGGCTTAGCTCATGAAAGGCATCAGCTGAAAAATAGCATCACTTCTGAAATGCCTAGAAGAACTTTTCTGTGTTTCTGAAGTTAACTGTTAGACCTAACAATGAAACTTTGTAATTTTCAGGTTGTTGCCCAATGTGTACCAACCAAACTTCCTTGCCTACACTGTAGGAATCTGTACCTCTGCACAGCTCTTTCACAGCTCTTGCATTAACTGACTATATAGATTATTAAAATTATTTAAAAATTTTTTAAATGTGATTTTTTTCTAATAAAAATATAATGACTCTCATCTTAGAAAAAATAAATCTTTGTACATTCCCTAGTGTTCTCTGAAAGTATAGAGTTGATTTACCCAATTCTAACTACACTATTAGATTTCACATGATTTTGAGTAGGGTGCCAGATTGTAGTGAAGAAGAAAATTATGATGACCCATTTTTTATGCTTTTATTTGTGCTAGTGATAATTGAAAAACCTTGTATTTTAGGACAATGACTAAGGCAGTTTAACTACATTTTAAAAGCACTTTTAAAAAATTGTTGCAGTATAATATAGAGATAGTTGAACATTTTAATCATGTTTTTCAATTAAGTATCTAGGATAAAGCTGTAAAACCAAGGAGATTATATATGATCAAAATACATATGTATGAATGCATAAAATTAACAAGTAATAGGTACAATTAAATTTTACCTACATTTTGTTCCTCTACCTTTTGAAAAAAATGTGTTTAAATTTGCATTTATTTTATTTTTTATTTATCCTTTTCTCATGATCCCAACTGCAGTTTCCCCTTCCTCTGGACCATTCCCCTTACCGTCTCTCTCCCCCAGATACAATTTTCCTCCATTTCTCTTCAGAAAAGTGCAGGCCTTCCAGGATTAATAACCAAACACAGATCAAAAAATAAGAGTTGGCACAAACTTTCGTATCAAGACAGGACCAGGCAATCTAGTAAGCAGAAAAGGATTCTAAAAACAAACAAAAGTATCAAAGACACCCCACTTCCAGTTAGGAGTCCAAAAAATGCAACAAGCTACACAACATGACACACATGCAGAGGGCCCAGCTCAGACACATACAGACTCTGGGATTGTCACTTCAGTCTCTGTCAGCTGCTATGAGCCCTGCTTAGTCGATTTTGTGGACCATATCCTTTTTTTTTTTTTCAAGTCATAACCAGCTTATTGCAAAAGGACCCTGAACACATTTATCGATTCTAGTACCTTAATAGGTACCCAACAAGTCTTTAACATACAGAAACATGCATCATGAGAAGCAAGTAGTATCACCCATCTCTTCTGCATATTAGCAACTTGTTGTGGACCATATTTTTATGGTTCTTTCTTCAATCACTCTGAAATTTAGCCCTGATCTCCCCCTCCAGCCTCCATGCCTCCTTATTCCCCCCATACCTTTTATAATGTTCTCCAAACTCTACTTAATGTTTGGCAATCGGCCTCTGCATCTGCTTCCATTGGATTCAGGATGAAATCTCTGGGATGACAATGAGGTTAGACACAAATCTATAAGTATAGAAAAGTACAGTGTAGTGGAAAATCTCTGGAATCGAGAGCAAGTTATGAAGACTCATAGTAATTATGTATATGGATCCTGAACCCTCATTCTGTAAATGGGCAAATATTCCAGTAGTGGGACTGGGACACAGCCACAAAGCCCATCCTAAAATTTCTCCTACATGCAAGATGACTGATCCAACTTAAGGCACACAGCAGGAGGGAAAGCCTAGATGGACAGGCACTGGAGGCTGAATAGCCCACAAGCATAGGATAGATTCAAACACAACTGTCGTGAAAAAAGATCATTAAAACAAATATATTGTAATTAGGATCAATGTTGAATTTGTCTCAAAATGTTATATTTGCCTTGTTTATTGCATTTTATAATGCTTTGGTTCTAAACAGTTAAAAATTAGAAGCACTAACACACACACACACACACACACACACACAAACATACTTTTTTTAAAAATCCCAATTATTTATTTATGATTTTATTAAAGAGAAAATACATGTTACACACAACTCAGCAATCCAAAACAATTAACTCTAGGAGCAGTCCAAATATGCTCAGAAGAAATAGTTTTGACCATGATGACATCATTTAATCCTGCTAACCACTGAGCTGCCCCAAAGAAGGTAATATATCTATGATGAGAGTGATGTCAGGGCTAACAAACATTAGTTGAAGAAGACTGATACAAAGTTCTAGGACACTGACTTTGCAGTGTACATAATTTCAAATCTTGAAGGTTTTTATTTATTTATTTTCACATTTATTAGGTGTGTAGGTGTGGTTGGGCACAAGAGTCATGGTTAGTTTGTAGAAATCGGAGATCAGCTTGTCAGAATTGGTTCTTTGCTTCCTGTACATGGATTTTGGTGCTTGAACTCAAATCACCAGTCTTGGCAGCAAGCACTGTTGAGCATTTTACTAATTCTCAAATTATGCTTGTTAGCTAATGTTGCTTATAATCCTACTAGGAAAAATTTATTTACAATAGTGCATTGTTCAACTGATCCCTTAAGCATTGATGTGATATATTTATTAATCTCAGTCATACACTCCTTTGATATAAGATGAAAGAGGTTAGTTTATACCATGATATATGTACAATTCTAAATATATTCATAAACAAGAAAATATCAGTGTTCCTGTATGACATTATAAATAGAAGAGTCTAAATCATATTTGTTGTAAACACTGTATATGGTGACTTCATGATTTATCTTGTCTTGGTATAAGTGAAAGTTTCTCCTGTTCACTGTGGGGTACCCTGAGTAAGGAACAGAATATCAGCACCTTTAGAGCTAGACAAATGGGTGTAAAATTATGATTTCACAAAGTATGATTTTTCACTTACTCAATTTTAAAGGCGCGTAACAATAAGATCCTGCTTTCCTAGTAATTAACTCCATACTTGTCTTAAAGTGAATATTCAATAATTGCCAATATTGCTTTTAGGAACTCTGTTTTCTAATGCCCCTGTGCTTTGTATTATATCAGAGAGGAAACCACTTACTTATATTAGACACATAAGATGATTTTGTTCAAAATGTCACTCTGTCTAGCAGTTAAATCACATCAGCTATGTAAATATAATACTGACTTTTAGAAATTACTTGAAAGGCCTAAGAACATAGAAATTTAGACAAGGAAGAAAATGACATTAATTGTACATTGAGAGAAGTTTAAACTGGGCTTTGAAGGACACAGCTTTTACCAAAGCACAAGAGAACTTCTCTAGAAGACAGGGAAGGCTGAAAATACAGAGAAACAGGCATTAACACCCTAATTTGGATTGTTAACATTACCCCATGTGTTATATGCTCACAGTACCAACTGGGACATTCTGGTTAATAGATCAGACATCTCTTTTGGCCCCACACTTATTTTACTCACAAAAAAATCCCAGAGGATTACTGCACAGGAGTAAATATACAACATTCTCAGTACTTCTTTAGCTCAGAAAGATAAAATTTCTGATTCCAGAGTGCTCACCAATAAAAACTTTTAATGATATATGCTCTAATTCAAAGTGTGCAGGTAAGCAAACTAGTATGGTATATTAATAGTATTTTACTATATTTATAATTTTTCTATTATTTTATTTTGACTCTAATTATGAAATTAAATTGTATGCCAGTTGAAACCAAAAGTGAGAAATTGTAATTTTTAGTCTATTATAGAGGTATTTTCATTCTCCAAAGGAACAAGTAATGTATTTGAATATATAACATACTTTGAAATTTAATTAAAAACAAAACTTTGTTGAAAAGTATTTGAAAAGTTGACATTTTATAGGAAAATTACATTTGATCAGAGTGAATAATACAATAACTATTATTTCCTCAATATTGTCAGCTCAAGTCCATGAATTTAATTCTTAAAGTTATTCTGAGAGCAAAGCTCTCATAGGATTATTTTATTATGATATTATCAAAAAAATTCACCAAGTCATTTTTTTCAGTGTACACAGAGGCAATTAGGTAAAAAGTATCAAGAGTCATAAGCATCATCAAGTAATACATTAAATAAATGTTGTTATTCATAAGAAGCCTAATATTTTTCTATTAGCTACACTCACTTTAATTAACTCTTTTTAGACAAGGTCTGATGTATAACAAAGTGTCCTAAAATTTCTATGTAGCTGAAGATGGCAATAAACTCTTGGTCTATATACCTCTGTCTTCCAAATACTGAGAGTGCAGGTATACACTATCATGTTCAGGAATTTCTAAATGTGAGGATACTTCATTGACTGAGATACATACCCTGTTCTCTGATTACTGACTTCAAATTCCAGAACTATGTTCAGAGGCAGGTAACAGTGATTTAGTCAGGTTTTGGTGTTGCTTATAATTCCTGACTACCTAGGATAGAATATGTTATCAGTCCTTTTCAGTGCCTAGAGGAAGACTATGACTACAATTTTATTTTCTCAGTTAACCCTTCGGTGACAAATATTTGTGTGTAACTCCCATTTCTATGACTCTAGGACTATTGTGAAGTCAAATGAAGGGTAGGCTATAAGAACAGAAGAACAGATTTTCAAATCTAATGACTTTTTGATGAAAAGTTTATTAATGCCCGTGTACTTCAAAAAGTACTTGAAATATTTCAAGAGGAAGAATGTGCTGTATTTTGCCCTTTCTAGGTGCCAAAGGGTAAAGGAAGAAGGATTTCATTCCTGTCACTCAAGAGATAACATCCAACTGAGGACAAGATAAACATTTTTAAATGTCATATATAATGTAGCATATAATGGATTTTGAAGGACATACTATATATGAATTGGACATTTCTTTTAGTAAAAATGAATGTAAAATCACCCAATATTGGGGTGAATTGAGCTTACATACTATTTAACCAAATTCCTAAATCAAGAGAAACAAGGAAAACAACTTATGACAAGTGACATGCCTGGGAAGGAAAAAAAGAATAAAACATTCTGGGAAAACAAGAAAAGAAACAGGTCAGAAGTCAATCTGACAACACAAATAAAGTTAAGCAATGAGTCAATGAATATGTATTAAAATCTTTCCTGTTGCTTAATCTGAAGTCATCTGACAGATAACATCCTTACTAGGTAAGCTTATCTTTTTCTCTGGAAATAATTCAATTCTTGATTTAGTAATAGTATACCATGTCTTAAAATCTGAAAGTATTTAGCTTTAATGAATTTTTTTCCAAAACAATTTGGTAATGTCAATATATTTTTGACATCTTTATTTTTACTTTGTGACTTCCCATGTACTCTTGAACACATGAAGAATCTCTGTGTTACATAAACTTTATTACTGTTTGTCAGCTCTGATTGTATATTGAAATGAGTTAGGTTTATTTCTACCTGTCCTAGAAAACCAAGTGTGTAGCCATGACATTTTTACTTTGTCACTTAGTACTTTATTCTACTGACAATAAACACTGTAACCATCAAAGTCTCCATGAATGTGACAGCTTCTTATCAGTAGTAGTGTTCTGAGGAGAAATTACAGTGGTTCAGTAAAGAAAGAGGAAGTGCCTTACTTGCTTGAAGCTAACTTGATGTAAGGAAGGATAGACAGAATTACTATGTAAACTAATATATATGCATATATGCATAAGTTTAGATATTAGATGTAAGTATTGGAACATATTGTCAAAGGAACTAATGGTTAATTAGGTGACATAGGATTTGAAGAGTCAACATGGGTAGGTGTTCTGTAGTAGAAAGGACTACTAAGTATTTTAGCAACAGATACATGGAACATCATAAGATTACAGGAATAGGTTGAGGAGTCATGTGAAATAAGGCTGATGATGGGTTAGAAAATAGTTATGTATACCTGTAGAATCTGGCACATCATTGGATAGCCATCATGCTTTCTTATAAAACAACATTATGCATTAGTAGTTGTGCTGCATTCAGGAGCAGGGATGTGGAAACAAGTGAATAGTGAGTTATAGTGATGGGAAGTAAGAAAAAAACAAGGGAAACAAGACATGTATAGACAGAAAGAAAGTAGGTTAATGTTACAGTGTGAAGACTAGGAATGTTCTAATTTTGTCTTTCTCCTTGCAAATGAAAACTTACTCCAAGAGTATATACTGTATTATATTAGCATTGGGCAGTATATTCCTAGTGTGCATAGTCTGACTTCATTTCTTTTATAAAATATTTTATACTTAAAGGATGCACATTTATATCAGAAGAACATTTTCCCAACTATATGCATAGCAGTATACTTGTAATAGCCAGAACCTGGAAACAACCTAGATTCCCCTCAAACAAAAAATAGATTGTAAAAAAATGAGGTACATTTACACGATGGAGTATTACATGGAAGTAAAAAATGCATCTTCAAATCTGAAGGCAAATGTATAAAATAAAAAAAAAACAATCTGAAGTGAGGTAACCCAGACCTAAAAAGACAAACGTGGTATGTCCTCACTCATAAGTGTATATTAGACATGAAGCAAAAGATAACAATCTGCAATCCCAGAGATGCTAGATAATATGGAGGACTTTAAAAGAAACATTCATGGAACACCCCGAGAAAGTAGAACAGATAAAATGTCCTGAGGAAATTGTGAGCATGTGGGAAAATAAAGGGAGGTGAAAAGAAAACATGACAGAATGGGATGGTAGAGTTGGGCAAAGGACAAAGCAACTTGAAATATATACCTTGATAGAAGAAAAATTTTAAGTTTAAGGAGAAACCTGGTGCTAGGGAAATTCCCAGTAATCCACAAGGATGACCCCAGGTAAAACTCCAAGCAATAGTGGAGAGGGTGCCTGAACTGGCCTTCCCCGTAATCAGATTAATGACCACTCTAATTGTCATCCAGAAATTGCTAATGGCAGATGCAGAGATCCACTGCTAAGCACTGTGCTGAACACCTAGTCCAGTCAAAGAAAAGGAGAAGGAATTATATGAGAAAAGAGGTCAAGACCACGATGGGCAAATTTACAGAGACAGATGATACAAGCTACTTAGAGCTCACTGTCTCTGGACAGACAGCTGGGGAACCTGCATGGAACTGAACCAAGCTCTCTGAATGTGGATGACTTTGTGCAGTTTGAGCAGTTTGTGGAGCCCCTGGCAGTGGGACCAGGATTTATTCCTGGTGCATGAACAGGATTTTTGAAGCCCATTCCCTGTAGAGAAATACCTTGCTCAGCCTTGATGAGGGGAGTGGAGAGGCTTGGGCCTGCTGCAACTGGATATAACAGACTTTGTTGACTCCACATGTGAGACCTTATCCTCTCTGAGGACTGGGTTGGGGTGGGGAAAGCTAAGCTGAGTAAATGGGGAAAGAGGAAGTAAGGTGAACTGTGGTACGTATATAAAATAAAAAAAAAAATGGTAGAGGAAAATTTCAAATACATAACCATCAAGGTTTTCTGAATAATGGGTACAATCATTCATTTCATTTCTCCAACAGAAGTTAGTTACAAGTTCAATGTGCTGTCCTCTTACTCTATGGCTCTCTAGAAACATTTAGCACATTTTTTTAAAGTAGCCTTTGCTTTTTCCTACAATGTGCTTCACTGTTGCTTGAATTTTAAACAGTTTCAAAGCCTTTCCTTCTAGAGGGTTTCAACATACTCATCCCAGGTAGATCAATTCCTTCAGAGTATTTAATCTCTGTTTTTCTACTAAATGCAACTTTTAAAACCCACAGTTATTTCTGTGGTATTTTAAATATAATGCTTTCTTTTGCCATTTTCTCTTTTAATTTATAAGATAAAGTCAAGTTTTGTTGTTTTATAAGAAAGAAGTGTGAGTTCACATGCTGAACTCTTACATACTTATATAGCTGTTTTGTTCCTTTTTAATTTGATTTACAGATCTGGTTGATAAAACTTCCAGGAGGAAAAAAAATATATTTCACATCTTTAAAGGTCAAACTCTCTGTAGTCTATAGTTCATTCATTCTCATGAAAAGCATTTCTTTTCACTTGGGAAGATATTTTTAAAATCCTTTTTATTTCTTCAAGACTATACTGGCAATTTTCAGCTCTGAATTTGTTACAATTGTTATTGAATCTATGGATATTCTGTTTTCTATCAATTAAAGACTGATTCAGAGAACAATAAACAGTTTAACTTAATATTGATCAACATATACCCACTGTGTGTAAGTACTAACCTTCACATATATCTTTTGGAATTTTGAAAGAAAGTCACAGCCTCCACCTAGGAATAGCTGAAGTTTGACCCATAGTTGCTATTGTTCTGACTGAGGGTTTCAAAGAAATTTTTTTGCAAATGAACAAATCACATATATCAGTTTTATAGAAGAAATGAATGGAGACCCATATCCAGAAGGAATCAGAGGTGAGAAGATTCCAGTACCTGGGCAGCCTATCAGAGAATCCCTCTTCAGGACCAGGGTAACACCCAAGGTCCTGTTCTCAGACTATTACTAGCAGACTAGGTTTTAAACGGATGGAGCCTCCTCAAGTGACCCCTACAAGAAGGGACTTCCATGGCAAGGCACTGCCTCCAGGATGAACTTCATCATCAGAGAGGGACTGACACCTTTGAAACTCAGACCTGTGTCTAGAGCTGAGTCAGAGATCATGCAGATCCCTTGCTCAGAGCAGACAGGAGATACATATGCCCTCTAGCCACAACTGACTAAGAGCAGACTAAGTGTGAATCATTGAAGCCATGGGAAGACGCCAGTGCAAGAATATATATAACAATAAAAAGAACAACAAGGCATTACCTGAAGAAACTAGTGGTTCTACAACACCAATACCTGAACAGAACAATGAAGAGGAAACAGAAGGAACAACAGTTAAAAACACCTTTATGAAAATTATAGAAATTATAGAAGCCTTAAAAGAAGATATTTAAAATTTTCTTTAAAGAAATAGAAGAAAATACTAACAAAAAATTGGAAGAGATGAACAAATCCTTGAAAGAAAACCAAGCAAAATAAAACAAAAAGTTAAAGAAACATTCCAGGAGAAAAATGTTGCAAGAGAAGCAATAAAAAAGGTAAAGAATGAGGTAAAGGTAGAAATAGAAAATCTAAAGAAAAGAGCTAAAACTACAGATACAAGCATATCCAAAAGAATCCAGGAGAAGAAAGAGAATCTCTGGAGTGGAAGACACAATAGTGGAAATAAATATATCAATCAAAGAAAACACTAAAACCAAAAATGGTATAACAACAAATGTTCAGGAAATTTGGGACACCATGAGAAGACCTAACCTGAGACTAATAAGAATAGAAGAAGGAGAAGAATACAAGCACAAAGGCAAAGATAATGTATTCAGTAAAATCATAGATAAAAACTTTCCTAACTTAAAGAAGGAAATGCCTATAAAGATAAAATAAGACTACAGGACACCAAATAGATTTGCCCTCCCCCAAAAAAGTCCACTGGCCACATTCTAATCAAGCCACAAAACATACAAAAACAGAAAAAAATAAGAGTTGCCAAAGAAAAGGGCCAACTTACTTATAAAGGCAGACCCATCAGCATAACACCTGATGATTCAGTGGAAATGATGAAAGCAAGAAGGGCTTAGTCAGAAGTTATACAGACACTAAAAGAGCATGGCTGCCAGTCTAGAACACTATACCCAGAAAAATTATCAATCACCATAGATAGAGTAAAGAAGATATTTCATGACGTAGTCAGACTTAAACAATACCTATCTACAAATCCAGCCATTCTTAAAGAATTAGAGGGAAAACTCCAACTTAAGGATCCCAGATACACCCATGAAACCACAAACAATTGAAAATTCTACAGAAGAAAAGCAAAGAAAAGGAAATACATACAAGCTACTACCAAAAATAATAGGAAATATCAATCAGTGGTCACTAATATCCCTTAATATCAATAGACTCAACTCACCTATAAAAAGACACACACTAACAAGATCTATACAAAAACAGAAGCCATCCTTCTGCTACATACAAGAAACACACTTCAACCACTAGGACAGACACAGGTGCAGAGTAAAGGGTTGAGAAAAGATTTTCCAATCAAATGGCCCTAAGAAACAAGCTGGGGTTGCCATCCTAATATCTAACAAAGTAGACTTTAAACTAAAATCAATTAAAAGATACCAGGACTGCGTATTATTTATTCATCTCAGGAAAAATTGATCAGGATGAAATTTCAATCCTGAATATTTATGCCCCTAATATAAGTTCACCCATCTATGTAAAGGAAACACTACTAAAACTCAAATCCCACATCAATTCTCATACCCTAATAGTGGGAGACTTCAATACCTCACTTTCACAGTTGGACAGGTTAATCAGACAGAGACTCAACAGAGAAATAAGGAGTCTAACAGAGGTTATGATGCAAATAGATTTAATATATATTTAAAGAAGCTTCCACCCAAACGCAAAGGAATATACATATTTCTCAAAACAACATGGAACTTTTTCTAAAATTGACCACATAATTGGTCACAAAGCAAATATCAACAGATACGATAAATGGAAATAATCCCTTGTATCATACAAGACCATGATGGCCTAAAGTTCAAGTTCAACAATATCAAAAATCACAGAAAGCCTACCAACTCATGGAAATTAAACATCACTCAACTGAACTTCCTTGGTTCAAGGAAGAAATTAAGAAAGAAATCAATGTCTTCCTAGAATTTAACAAAAATGAATCCACAATGTACACAATCTTAAGGGACACAAAGGAAAGGGAGTTTGAATAAGGGTATACACAGATAAAAAATATGACTTTATTCACAAAAAAAACCATGTTTTATGTTGTCCCATTATAATTATGGTAACTATTTGGCTCAGTATATTTCATTTATGGATATTTTCCTATTATATTAAATAAAGCTTCTTATGTTTTTCTAAGCAACTTTAAGAAAGCCTATATGGTTATAATTATTTATTCTTTATTTCTAACAACTTTTATCATCTAAATTTATATATAGTGTTTGAAATAATGTACCTATGTTCTTTTCCTTTTGTTTAACGTTTGTATGATTCTTTCATGGTTTGACTTTCAAACATCATGTACATGACAGTGAAGTTACATCTATTTTAACCACTGAGTCGTTAAATATTTCTTTTTGCATTTATAATTCTGTATTTTCTTTGAATGTTTTAATTTGTTTAAATTACTATTATATTTGGAATTAAAAAAAAAACATGGAAACAACCTAGTTTACCATCAACTGAAGAATGGTTTAACAAACTGTGGTAAACATACACAGTGGAGTACTACTCAGCAGTAGGGAAAAATGATATCCTAAAATTTGCAGGCAAATGGATGGATTTGGAGAATATCCTCCTGAGTGAAGTATCACAAACCCAGAAAGATAAGTGGGGGATGTACTCACTCATTAGTGGACTTTACACAAAAAGCAAAGCATGTCCAAGCTGCAAACCACAACCACTAAACAACTTGGGATCTGAAACACCTTGGACCTGCACCTTGGAGCCCATTCCCTCCAGAGGAACACCTGACCCAGTCTTGATGTTGGGATGAGGAATGCGGATGTGCCTGGAGTGGATGCTGAACTGAGCCACCTTGGGACCTTGAGACCTCCGCCCTTGCTGGGGAGGATAAAAGAAGATGGAGAAAAGACAGAGTGACTGGGAGTTGCGTGAGTGGGAAGGGAGATTGAACAATGGGATGCATGGACAAAAAATGAGACTTTATTCATAATAATAAAAAGAAAAAATGTAAAGATTTGAGAAGATAAGTAAATATGTATCATATAATTTGAATGCCATACAATGCATATGTGTTAAGCATTGCATTGTACTCTTTACCTACATGTTACTTTTGTTTATTTATTTTTATAATTAAAATTGTTTGACAGTGTCAAAAAAAGAAATGAATGTATATTTTTAACAATGACAGAATTTCAAAATTTAAGTACTTTATTTTTTCTTGTTTTTTTTTTAACTGTATATGGAAATAGCCATAGTCACTTCATTTTTTTCACATAATTAATGAAATTTATCAACCTTGGAATATTCTGGCAATTTGTTAAACTCATATCACTCCATGATTAATACATGAAGTTATAAAATTGAGCAATTGAATCAAACATATTTATCAAATGACAGCTTATTTTTTCAAATGTGCATATTCCATGTATGGAACCCCACACTGGAAGTGGTCTCATAGATGGTTGATGAATTTGATTTTTTCATTATGAATAAAGTCACACTTTTTTAACCATGTATTCCTTTTTTAAACTCCCTTCCCCCTCCACCCCTCTCAGTCACTCTGTCTTCTCTCCATTTCTTTATCTACACTCACTGGCAAAGCTTGTTTACCTCATACCACTCAGCCACTGTTGTCCCTGATTTGCACTGGTTCTGCAATTAATAAAGTGGAGTCAAGTCACTCTCAAAATCTGTCAAGAATTCTTTTAATTTCCCCAAGAACCTACTGGAAAACATTTGCTGGTTTCTTTAAATGTTAAGACTTTTATGGGAAAATAACAAAAACCATATGTCAATAAGATACTCTAAATTGTTGTAGAATATTCTGGTTTCTTATTTTTCCCTAGTAAATGATGAGGTTAGTTAAATTTTGTAATCAATTAAACTGTAAATATCCAGTATAGCTCTTACAAAAACAATTATATTTATATTATAAATTTGGTAGTCAGATTTACTCCTATCACATTACTTTATAATTTTATAATATTTATAATTATAATGATGTATTCCCAATGGTCAGTCTTTATTTATAATTTCCCACAGTATTAAAATTTCCTCTGTACCAGAATAATATCTATGTCTTAACAATGTGACCACAAAGAATTATTTTCAAAAATACCAAAAATAAGAATTTGAGAGTTATCTGTGATGATTTTTCTTGTGCACAATTGTTTTTCTCAAATAAAATAACAAAAAGAACATTTACATGCAAAAAATGAAGCTTGGTTATAAGTTATGAATCAGTCTTTAATAAGAATTGGAACAAATGGTCATCCCTAAAAACTTACATACATACAATATTATTAGAAAGATTCAGCAGGTTATATTTGGGAACATATGTATGTATGTATGTATGTATGTATGTGTGTGTGTAAATGCATGTGTGTTATATATATGTAAATATATGCATGAGTTCACAATTAATTTATATATAGCATTTTATATATGTATTTGTATGTAAATATGCACATGCTATAACCATCAATGGAAAAGAAGGCCAAGAGTGAACAGAGTTATATGAGAAGGTTTGGAGGAATAAAAGGCAAGAGAAAAGGAAAAAAAATCATAATTAAAATACAATTTCAAGAAAGGTATAGTTGGATCTTGGGGGTTGGTTGAAAGGAGTAGAAAGGGGAAACTACTGTTGAGCTGTATTCTGTGAAAGAAAAATAAAAACATTACAATATCAAACATAAGCAAAGAAATTAAAAGAAAATGTTGAATTTTAAACTATAGTTTACAATTTGAAGTAAATAATTTATAAATATTTATCTGTGTTCTATGCCTAAACTATCTACATCTCTTACTTAGGTGGAATAATGGTATATATCTTTAATGCCAGCATTGGGGAGCAGAGGCAGAACAAAATCTTTGAGTTCAAGGCCAGCCTCAACTACAAGTGAGCTCCAGGACAGCCAGGACTACAAACTTAGATACTGCCTTAAAAAAAAAGAAAGAATGTAAGAAAGGAAGGAAGACAGACAGAAAGAAAATAAACAAAACCCAAATCTACCTCCATCTCCATTCATATCTTCATCTTAGATTTTCTTTTAAATTCTTTCAATTTTAGGAAATCTCCCTCAGATTCTTCAAGTACATTATGAAATTTAACTTCCATTTTATAAATTATAAAACATACATCCCTATTCTTTATTTTCACGAATATTATTTGCCATTCTTTCTCAGTTTATTGCACATTCTGAAACGCTAAATGCAAGAAAGAAAAGACTAGATTATAACAACAATTTGAAGACTAAAACTGAGACTATATATAAGTGGATAGGAGTTGCATATGTGAATTACAAAAAAATAAGAACAACTAAGTATTTTGGTGAAATTTCAGTGTAACAGGCTCATGGGTGCTTGAAAAACATAAATGTTAAAATTTTCTGCTTCTTTTTCTGTTTATGAATAGGATACAACTCAATATTTTGTGATTGTTCGGAGGAAATGTTTGCTTTCTATAGGAGTACATGAATGTGAAATACTTGTTCAGTTTTAACTTAGTCTTAAAATTTATTTTACTAAAAATTTACAAGTTACTGTTTGTTACTGTTTCAAGCTTTGTGAAAAACAATGGATATAAAGATGGCTGTTACAGACAGATACCTCCTTTCAAGTGATTTATACTCTAGTGTATAAACTCCATTATCCAAATTTTTCTATTGACTGCTGTATTATTATGTCCTTTAAGGGAGTCTCAAGTACAATTAGTTAGCTTTCCTTCTGGGGCCATGGTAAGGTTTAACTTTTGTGCTCAGCTAGATTCAGGCACATTTATATGGAAAGTATGATGGAGTTTTGGAAATTTATGAGACAGTTTATAATTTTTCATGCTGACTCTTTTTTCCTTGATGGTGACTAGGAATATTCCAGATGGTTCCTGTGATGAACACATCACAAGTGAGAAATAAAATGCTTTCAAATAGTGATTTTTAATATGTAGTTCAGTCATGTCTAGCCTGATAGCTACAGAATTGACATCAAATGCTTATGGTTGGATAGGAATTTGGCAAATTTTGCCAAGTATTTTTTAATCCAAAATTCTGCACTAAGAAGCTGAATTGGGCAATCATTCAATTGCATTCTTAATCCTGATTTGATTTGTGGCGTACACATTGTGATTTTATCATTTAGCTGTGTGTTCTCAGATTGTTTAACTTCTTTGGTGGTAATTTACTTTGGTCAATTTACATATTCCTACTAGAAAGTTATATCCCAACAGCACAAGCAGAACACTCATTGAACAAACAATGTTGTTTGTTCTGTTGTTTCTTCCTATTATTCTTTTCTTATATGCCCTCTCCTTTGCTCTCTCTCAAATTCATGATCTTCATTTCATTGTTGCTTCTTCTCTCCTCTTACAAAGCATCCTTAAGATACAATTGCTAGTGAGCAATCAAGCAAGAAGAGTCCTGGTAATTAGTTTGTTACTAGTGTTTGTGGAGGGTTTACTGTATACCTATGAGTGTAGTTTTACTTTTACAAAAGAGAAAAAACCTCCTTGCACACCCAGAGCCATGAATCATCCTGTACCTCTTAGAGCCTCATCCCAATGTAGCCACATTGAATAAAACTCCTTTTTATGCTTTTCAAAAAAATATAATATTTTACTAGTGGCAACAATTAGAATTCTCCTTAATGTTCTTCTGTATCATGGACTTATTATCATTAGTTAGAAATCCAGTCTCCAATGCTGTTAATGTCAATAGATGCAGAAGTGGAAATCTGCAGTGATGAGCCCATAGTCTTCACATATTTTTGGATTGTTTGCTTTGTACGATCATACCAGTCTTATAAGTTCCCAGGTGTTGTTTTTGAATAAATACTACTTTGAGAAAAAACCAGATTAAAACATTTATATACACAATGAAATAATAAATCTGGATATCTTGAATTTTGTCCTTTAATAATCTCGATGCATCGGGTACAAAGCAAGGAGGACTTAAAGTATCATTCTTTTATGAACGTTGACACAGAGTTACATTTTACAACCATCATCAGATTTTCCATTGGAAAAGGTAATCTTCTTTTCTTCATCTGCATTCTATTAACTTTAATCTCAATTTGAGATGTATCCTTTCCAAATATTTTACTAACATGTTTCAGTTCACGCCTGTAAAGTACAAATAATAGCTTTAATTTGACAATATTAGAAGCTAGATAATTGTACTGCAAGATTTTTAGAGTCAAACCATTTTCTTTCATCCCAAAATTCACATTTTACCATCTATTGTATTTGCAAATATATACTTTTTATGGATGCTAATTGGAAATGTCAGGAACTTTCAATCTAATTATTAAAATGGCTTAGATAAGAGGATTAGAAGTGTTTTTTAAAATATAAATTCACTACCATGATTGCCAAAAACACTATTGTTGATATGGTTTCCTAGGCTACTATGTGTTTAATAGTTCAAGTCTTTGAATCCCTAGACACTGGAAATCTTCTGTTGAAAAAAAAAAAAAACAAAACAGAAAAACGCTAAGTAGTTTTAAAATTCTTTGTTGTCCCCTTCTTTTGTATCACTTGCTAAAATAAGTGTAAATTCAAACTTAAGATATTTCCATATAACTTGAATTTGGTTGTATGTAACTTGAACTATGCTTAAATGCTCACATAGAACTTAAATTTGAGTTTCAGGATGTTGCAGCTCCTATTGTCTATTTCTCATGTACAGAAGCTGAATTTCATAAGTAGACTTCACTTTGGAAATAAGTGTTACGAAGCTAAATGTGTTGCGCTGGAACTACGCCTTCGGCTCTGGAAATAAGTGTTACATAATAATAGTTAAGCTATTTCCTGAGAATTCTATATTTAAATTATCAATAGTATCAGAAAAACTCCAGTATTTCTCCTGTAAAAATAATATGAAATTAGTATTGAATTCAAAGATCAGTGTTCAACCACATATTTGCATAACTCTCATTGTATCCTGGAATTGCAGAGAACCTAAAAGTATTTGATAAATATCAATCACTTTAAATGTTTTACTTTTCAATACAACCAAATAGATATTCACTAAAACTATAATGGGAAGGTAAGCATCTCGCCTGTCTCAAACTTAGGTAGTTTTGGCTCATGCACTGATTACTCTTGCTTTAAATGTATAGAAGACTTTACAGCATACCCTACATCCTGTGACCTTTAGCAACACACCATTGTACAGAGTGTTCTCTTCCCTATGGCACCTGATATTACCCAATGGAAGAAGACACTGCCATTTTCAGTATCTGCACAGAATTTCTCAATATAATGGTTGATTTTAACTAGACCTTTTGCCTTTGACCCTTTTTGTGTGAATAGAATAGTCCATATATATAATGTTTTTTTTTCTTTTTTAGAGAAAACATTATATATATGGAATATGCTATACATTTTCCTAATGCTGCAACCCTTCAGCACAATTCCTCATGTTGTGGAAACCCCAACCCATAAAGTTATTTTATAACTGTAATTTTTCTCTTGTTAAGAAACATATTCTAAATATTTAATGTGAATGATACCTGATATGTGACCCCTCTGAAAGATTTGTTCAAATACCAAAGGGATCATGACTCACATTTTGAAAATCGTTCTTATAGAATCCCGTGGTGCAGAATGATGGTTGGCACAGAACTCTAGAATCTTTACCAGTATGAGGCCTTGTGGATCTGAATCAGATACTCTTCCCATCTGCATAACACCACCAACCTGGAAGGATGACAATTCTGCCTCTGACTAACCTCACTATACCTGTCCAGAAGGATTTTAGGGATCCCTCCTCTTTGATTCACAATCTGCAAAGTCATGTACACATCATATGACACAGAGGACTTCCTCTTTATTATTATTATTATTATTATGAACAAAGAATTCACACTTTCCAACCTTGTATATCCTTATTCAAGGTCCCTTCCCCCTCTCACCACATCAGGTCATACTTTCTTCTCCACAAATCCCCATCCCTACCCTGGGCAGGCTGCAGGCAGTCCCATTGTGCCACTGCCCCAATATTGCTTAGTTCAGTCTCCACTCGTGGCAGATGCAATTTTCTCCCCCCTCTCTCAAGAGTGAGTCAGGTATTCCTCTAGGAGGAGTGGGATACAAGGTGTCAGTCCAGGGTGTTTCTGATTCCAAGCTGTTCAGTGGTTGTGGTTTGCAGCTTGGGCATGCTTTGCTTTCTTCTTGTTTGTTTGTTTAGAGTCCACTAATAAGTGAATACATCCCCTGCTTATCTTTCTGAGTTTGTGATACCTCACTCAGTAGGATATTCTCCAAATCCATCCATTTGCCTGCGAATTTTAGGGTATCATTTTTTCTTACTGCTGAGTAGTACTCCATTGTGTAGATGTACCACAGTTTGTTAATCCATTCTTCAGTTGAGGGTCATCTAGGTTGTTTCCAGGTTCTTGCTATTACAAATAACGCTACTATGAACATAGTTGAACTAATGCCTATGGAGTGTGACTGTGCATCTTTAGGGTATACAGCCAGAAGTTGTATTGCTGGGTCCTGTGGGAGATTGATTTTCAATTTTCTGAGAAACTGCCATACTGCATTTCAAAGTGGTTGAACATGCTTACACTCCCACCAACAATGGAGGAGTGTTCCTTTTGTTCCACATCCACTCCAGCATAGGCTGTCCTTGACATAGAGGACTTCCTCTTATATGGTATTTTAAGATCCACTTGATCTTCATGATGAAACTCTAGTCTATGTTTTGTTCTTTGAAGTCATCTCCTTATCCATTTTCACAATTTAAAAAATAAAGAACTTGCTAAAAATTCAAGTAACTGGTTATATTTGACTTCTCTATTTCACTTTATGATCCCCTTCCCTAATCTATAGTCTTCATTTCTCAAGTTAGTCTGGATCATCATTTAGATTTTCCAAGTAAGATTTACCAACTATTGTCAATTTCCATGAAATTATTCTTCATGTTTCCTCACATTTACCATTAATAACCAGAGAACTGCAAAAGGACATAAATCAATTCTGTTTTTTACCATCATTGTTTACTTGGTTATTGCTAAAGAAAGCAGCAGATAAACATTTTAACAACAATATTTGTCTCTCTCAAAATTATTTTACAATTTTCTGGCATTAGATTATTGGGAACTGTGGAACAACTGGAAATAGAGAATTTGAATGGGATAAGTTTTCCTGATAATTCAGGAAAACTCTTTTTTTCTTTTTCTTTTTTTTAATCTCTTACTACAGAGATCATCTACTGCAAATTGCTATAAGAAACTGAATTTTAGTTGAAAGAAAGAATGGAAGTACAGCTGTGAATTTTTAGTAGAAAGCAAGGAAGTCTGCTAAAGGAGCAAAAAGACCTTCAAGAATCAAAACTTACTGACATGGTCAGGAAAGGAAACAAAACAAAGATTAAATGGGCTGAGGGACCGAGTTGGAGCTGGTTTTTCATATTCACACTGGCTCTAGACCTGCCAAAAGTCCAAGATTATAGCGTGTTCAGTCATATCTTATCAAAGTTCCTTTGAGCTGTTTTTTATATTAATCGTTAATTAATATTTGTTTATGTTCTTATTAATATATGCTCAATTTAGCTTAGCTTGCCATTATCTAAAACTTTCTTCTATAAACTTGGCTTTTCCTTGTATATACCTACTCACAATTACATAATACTCTTGAATTGAAAAAATCTTTTGTCATTTTTTATATAAACTTTAAGACTAGTTACATTCTATATATTTGGACAATAAGTATTTTTTCTGCTGTTTCTATAATTGTACTTTTTATTCATGTAGTGTAATATTTACTCACAGAGAGTATGGACTAATTTTATTAAATAGTATATTTTATTTGTACTTGTCAAAGTATAAGAATGAGATTATATTATGCTCCAAGGAATTTGTAATGTAAATATCATCTGCGCTTTATTATAGCTACAAATCAAATAAATTTGGAATAATGAAGCCTAAAAAGGTATCACTTGTCTTGGTTATCAATGGAAAAATATATTTAAAATCACTTTTTCTATATGTGGAATATATATGTACATATATACACACATAATTTTATTTACATAGAGGTTATATCAGTATGGCTTTATATTCCTGCATGTCACTGACATAAGAGAGTAGAATATTTATTATTTTATTAAAATGTAAAGTATGAGGAGATGAGGAGAAGGGAAGCCTAGGTGGTGAGAGTGTTCAAGGTACATGAAATATTTGAATAAAAATGTCTTTATGAAACTCATCACTAAGTAAATGAGTATATATAAGAAGATACAGAAAATTTATCTAAAAAACTATGCAAAATGAAGGAGATTTTGGAAATGCTCAGTAACAGAGAAATAACTAACAAACCTAAAGTATCAAACATACTTGAAATTTCTCTCTGGGATATGAGAGAAGTTTTCAGAGATAATGCTTACTGGTGTGTCAGTAGTTGACAATTAGGTCAGTTTATATAACCAAAAGACAAGCTGAAGTAACTTTCTATAATTAACTTGCACCAACAATTTATAAAGAAAAAATTAATTCTAGATTGAAGAAGGAACTGAGTATCTATTTATTGAGAAGAAAAATCATTGGATTAAAATTTTTTGAAGTCCTTAAGAAAAAAAACCTTCAAGTTATTAAAAGATGATTTGCTGTTTAGAATTAATTGTTAGTTTGATGTGTCTTAAAACTGCCATCAAAAATATATCTTTAGGGTGTCTGTAAGGTTATTTCCAAAATAGTTCCCTGAAGTGGGAAGACCTACCCTAAAAGTGGGCAGAACATTTCTTTTGGTTGAAGTCATGAGCTGAATAAAAAGGAAAAGAGCTTTGATCATCTTTATCCTCTCTCTGCTTTGTCACTGACAGATGGAAAATATAAAAAAGTCTAGATTCTATATTTTTATTATGTGGTCTTTAATTTTTTGACTGTTAATGGGCAGATAATAAGTACTGAGAGATGTTTGATTATGAAAGCTACTAAATTAAACCAGCTTATTTATTTTTAAAATATCTTGACTTCAAATTTTAAGTCAAAAGATATGTTACTTTGGAGAAGAGGTAATGCTTTTGTTTTCACACATACACAAAAAAACGAGAGTCTGTGGATTCATTCTGGGTTAAGAAAAATCAAGTTTGATAGAGGAAGATCCCCTGAAAAATCTCTGATGAGACTGAATCTCCCAGATAACCCAAAGTTTTATATTATTTCTGTTGCAGTTTTCTTTGAGTTCTGCATCCAGATGGTTTTAAGGCTGTTGTCTGAGATGATCCAGCCTCACAGAATTCTTCAGTCAAGACTTTACAATAATACTATATTTCTTCAAGATCCTCCAAAGATTAACAGTTCCCTCAATCATCAAATGTAGTCTAGATAGAGAACTATGTCCACAGTCCCCAAAAATGAGTCATGGATATTTGTTATCATTTAAGGAGAGTTGGATACAACTTATTTTTGATAATGGTCAAGAAAAAGCTGAACAAAAGACATTAAATTCAGGGATCTCAATGTAAAAAACCAGGTGGGATATAGAAATGTGGTAATCTAAGTTAGATAGAAAGTGGATTAGGTACTACACTTTGGGCTCACCAAGATAGGATAAATAATGCAGTATTATCTTTGAATTTTGTAAATGCTAATGTACTAGACATTATTAATGTAATTATTGCCAGTATTATATACAGTTATTGTACTTATTGCATGTATTTTTCATATAACCTTTTTATTTTAGACACAAACAGGGAAATGTGAAATTTTCTTTGTGTTTTAACAAATAAAGCTAGCCTGAAGATCACAGGGTAGACCTAGCCACTAGCTAACTGTAGAGGCCAGATAACAATGGTACAGATTTTAATACCAGCCACATTGGAGGAGGAAACAGGAAGATCAGGAGTTCAAGGTCATCCTGGGCTGCACAAGATTGATACAGACTAAAAGAGAAATTGAACCAGGCAGTGGAGGTTAACACCTTCAGTCCAGCTTTTGGAATCTCATGCTTGATTTCAATCCTAGTACTTGGGTGGCACACATGCTGCCTTTAATCCCAGCACTATGGAGGTAGAGAGAGGAAGTGATGTGGCACAGGAGCTCACTCCTCTTTTCAGGCTGAAGAGTTGGTAAAGTAAGAAGTGGCTGTGGCTTTTTTTTTTTTTTTTTTTTTTGTCTCTAAAAACATTCAGCATTTACCAAGATATCTATATCTGGGATTTGGGATTTTATTATGAAGACTAATTCATGCTATGAGATGCAACCAGCAGTCCTATCTAGATATGATTCTACAAACCAGAGCAACACTAGCATAGCACAATAACCTTAATGCTGCAATAGTGACACATGTACTTTGACAGTCAACAACAGCTCTCATACCAGACTTAAAGGCATGTCTAACAAGAAAGAAAGCATGCTTGGTATTAGAAACCTAGCCAATTACCTTGACTTACTAAAGTCATGGATCTCAGAGGAAACTTATAACTATCATGTTACTAAACCAGCATAATCCCTAAATACAACCTTAATATCTGTCCTTATATCCTCAGGTAAATGTAGTCCTCTCTTCTCACCAAGAAAGTTGTTCTTTTCAATAGGCATAGACCAGAAAAAAAAATACAAGGAATCGGTGTACAGTTAAGAAGCCTAGTCCAAATGATACATCTAAAGCACAACTCTTGCCCCTGGGCTCACAGGTATGTGGGTGTTTGAAGACAAAAAGGCAGAAAGATTTTCAGAGCCATAAGAACTGGAAGTTTTGGTCCAATTGTGTTATCTAAAATTGTCAGAGAAGCTACATCCAAGAAGTCTCACTAAAATGGGTGCCATAATAGGAGCTAAAGAAGAGGGCAACAGTAGACTTGATAACCTGATAGGAGGAAAGCTCAAGAGGACCCCAACCCTACAGAAATGACTATAGGCAGCTAAGAGAAATGATCTTCTCCAGGGAAGTGCACTCCAACTGGTTATCTAATAAAACACACACAAGAAGCATAATACAGATTTTACAAATTTCACTTATATATTACAACAAAGAGAGAGACAGAGAGAGAGAGGTGTACATGCATAGACAAACTTGTATATGTGTGTGTAAAACAACAAAGAAAGAGTCTATTAATTTGAGAGAAAAAATAAGGGATACATTGAAGGCTTTCAATGAATGAAAGGAGAAAATAATGTAATTCTATTGTATTTCCAAAACCAGATAATAAAAAGAAATTGGCATTTATTTTTCTAAAGAAGTAATTTTTTACAGAATTAAAATTTAAAAATGCATTTGATGATGGTCTTCTCTTACAATAGATCATTTTTCTAACTTTTGAGGGTAAGCAAGTGAATGTTTAAGATGCACACACATTAGTGACTGTTTTGCTATGGTTGCATTTTCAGTGAAAATATCATCACTTTGTTGGTGGGGGTGTAAGCTTGTTCAGTCACTCTGGAATGCAGTATGGTGGTTTCTCAGAAAACTGGGAATCAATCTCCCCAAGGATCTAGCAATACTACTTTGAGGCATATACCCTAAAGACACACATTCGCACCCCAAAAGCATTAGCTCAACTATGTTCATAGCAACATTATTCGTAATAGCAAGAACTTGGAAACAACCTAGAGGAATGAATTAACAAACTGTGGTATATCTACACAATGTAGTACTACTCAGCAGTAAGAAAAAAATGCTATCCTAAAACAAGAGCTCAAGGCTAGAACATAGCTAAATGACACAGTGCCTCACTTCTGCATTGATGACCTCTGGCAGGGGTGTGAGTAAAGAAAGACTTGTTTGTTTGTTTGTTTTTTCTTTTTTCTTTTTTTATTCTTCACAGGAAAGTGCAAATGCAAATTATACAGTCAAGTTTCCCACATGTAGGGAAATCACAGGGGTCAACATACCCCAAGTGCAATGGGTAAGCCTCACCCTGGGAAAACCACCTGATTGATCATGATATCTCCCCTGCCAGGTAAGCATAAGACTTGCTTTCTTTAAGGGTCTGGCCAGAGGGAGTTTAATTAGGCTTCAGTAAGTAAATGAGCGGCATGAATGGGCATTTTTGTAAATGGGGAGATCAAAAGTGTGGATGTGAATCTGAGAAGTCTGATAACTGAGTTTGATGGGGTGCATGATGTAATATCACCAAATAATAGATATATGAAGAGAGAGAGAAAAAACAAAGTTTTATATGTAATGAACTACAGTGACTTTATCATATCAATGTTAATAATACATTTTTTTCTATATTAATTAAAATAAATATTTGACAATTTTTAAAAAAAGAAAATATCATCACCTTTAAAAATAAGGAAACATGGTCTTCTGGAAATAATGTGTTGTTCAGCAGTGTGCTGGGCAGAAACATTGGCATGTCTGAGCCTGAGAATCCAATCTGTCTTCCTTGCAGTTCTGTGAAGCAAGATGGCCTCTGACAGTATTAAAAGACCATTGCTGGAGAGTACTCTTGCACCTGCCTCTGCAAAGAATGTTTGGCAGGTTTGAGTTTCTGGCTGAGTGCTTCTGCTATTACCACTCCCTCTCACTATTTGTTATTGAGTTCTGCTGTCTCACTCATCAGAACCAGGATATTTTATGAGACTTGTATTTGTCACTTTATGTTTTAGAAGTTCAGAAACAGGAACAGGTGAATAAATCTTTCCTAAAAGAAGAGAAATAGAAGACATTTTATCTGACATGCTTGTTGATAAGAGAAACTACACCTATGCTTAAGAAATAAACAAGAAATTGAAAATAAATTTCTTATGCTTCTACCTAAGATGTTATAAAGGGTTATATGAAAGAATAAAGTCATGTAAATACAGTGTGTGTGTGTGTGTGTGTGTGTGTGTGCTATTAACACAGGCAAGTCAGCATTTGTGAGGTATCTGCTTTGAATTTCTTTTATAGTTTTAGCTATGAACACAGTTCTTTATATCACTGAATGAATGTTCAGTCACTGCCTTCCCTAGCACCTCGTATTACTAAGAAATACAATTTCCTTTCACGTTTAAAGCATCCATCATTCCATCAAGTGAAGCAAATACCATGGCCTTTGTAACAACTAAAGGCTCAGACATTTACAAGAGCCAGGTCACTTGACATTCTTATATCCACTGATCAACAGCCTGCCTTGGGGGGGTGTGCTGGGTGTCTACTTTTGCAGCTGGCACCATAAGAGTGGATGAGACAGCCTGCAGCATTATTGCTCTCTCAGATAGATGAAAAGGAAAAACCAAAAAAGATGTAGAGTTTATATAATGTTGAAAAAATAAATGTTTCAGGGCTTTAAAATCCATATCTCAGAATTTAATTACTGTTAAGAGTCAATAAACATTGAAAGCTTAATAAAACACCACAGTAATCATGACTGTATCACTGGACAAAGATTGAGTTGAAATTTCAGTGGTATATAATACAGCACCCAGAAAGGACCTGTGTTAACTGTCAGCTGATCTACAAAAACAATAAAACAAGTAAGAAAATGTTTTACTTTATGACACAGGGACTACTGAACACATACAGGTAGAGCTATGCATCATGCACATATCATAAAAATTAACCCTCATTGAAGTAGATTACATTCAGTAAAATGGAAAACTATAAAGCACAAGGAGATAAAACTCTAGGTGGTTTTGTGTATGGAACTGGCTTTAAGCTAAGATAAGAAAGGATTGTCTCACACACAAAGGGAATCATTGCTAAATTGGACTATTATCCAGCATATATACAAAAACACTTAAAATTCAACAATTTAACAACAAATGCATAGAAGACATGAACAGATGCCTCAACTTAAAAACTACACAGATGTGAAATAAGCATCGGGAAAGATAGCATCCTGCATCACAAGAAAAATGCAAATTAAAACAAGATACCATTACATACCTAATTGGAATTTCATATTCAAAACACTAGCAACTGTAGTTGATGGTGAGGTTGTGGAAAGACGAAAGTCTTTTTCATTGCTTCTTCTTTCAGTAATAATGAAGAACGCTGTGGGCACTGTGAAAGATTGTTTAGCAGTTTTATATAACAGTAAATATACCATTCAAGATTAATAAATCAATTTTGTTGGTCCTCAGAAATGTGTTCAAAATACATTTATGCAAAAGTATCAACATGAACATTTACAGCATAATTATTTATATTTTCCCAAATTCTAGTGATTTGAGATGTGTTTCAATAGGTGGATGAATAAAGATACAATGTATACCTAGAGAATGGAATATTATTCAATACCAAAGATGAGTGATTAAGATAGGAAAAGACATAGTTCTTAGCAAAATGAAATGATCTCAAAGGGCTGCACAATGTCTAATTCAATTTTCTGCCAGTCTTAGAAAGGCAAACTGCAGCAAAAGTGAAAAAGACTGGATATTTTCATTGATTATGTGGGATGAAAGGGGAAGTAGAAGGAAAATAAATGTATTTAAGAAAAATGAAGCTACCCAGACTTGATCATATACTGATAAATACAGATAATAGCTTTGTTCAAACTCAGACAAATTTCAACACCAAGCAGGAAACCTGCACAAAATGGGTGACAGTTGTGTGTCTGATGTATCTGGGGAATATTTACTGTCTGAAGGAAGTGCAACTTTATGTGAAATTAAAGAGAGAGATTATGCATGTGTAGAGTCAGGTAATAGACAGACCATATATGCCTCTTAATTTTGCTATGCACCTAAAAACATCTAGCATAAAATTAAATAAAAATAAATCCCAAACTTATTATTTTCTTGTTACTAAATTTTCATTTTCTTCTTCTGGCTTTATTGGTCAGTGTACCTAGCAGCCCCATTAGGAAATTGCTCTTGACAAGGAGGTAAATCCTGAACAACCTACCGTCTGTGGTTTTCTGGTTAGTTCACCTGTAAGATGACTGGGTTTTGGAACTTTGTACATATTTTATAGTAGAAGAAATCTGAAGAGCACATGTAGCTATTACTAAGTGTCATTTAAAAAATTATGAGTATAAGAATTCAAAGCATCATTGGGACAAACTCAGGCCTATCATGTTAAGAGCTGAAAGAGACCTTTCTCTCTCTTCAGTTTCTTCTTTTTTCAATGAATAAAACCTAGGAATGTCATATCCTTTAATAAGCCCTAAAATATCCCCAACAAGAGCACATGCACAAAGTCACAGATGAACACACACACACACACACACACACACACACACACGCATAGAAAAGAACACAAAGATATGCCAAGCTAAAAAATGAGCCCAGAAACACACACCTGGGTCAGTGTGTAAGTTATTGCATAATACCTTTGGAAAACAAAACCTGAAGGCAAAGTCACATCCAAGTGGACAAACCTTTTTAAATATTTATTACACTTTAATGTTTGGTTGTGCATGCCTTCCTCCCCAACTCCTTCTGTGCCACAGTGTTCTTGTGGAAGTCAGGACAGCTTGTGAAAATTTGTTCTCTCTTTTCATCATTTGATTCCCAGGGTTCAAACTCAGTACTTTAGGATTGGTGACACTTTCCTGTGCCATCTCTCTGAACATCATACACATTATTTTTGAAAACTTCTACTTTAAGTTGACACAAAACAATTCTCTAGCTGATCTAAGGTTTTCATAAAAGCGGCTAGTGATAAACAGGAAATTTGAGTGTGCATGTTTTATTTGTGTAAACTCATTAAATTATTTCATTTTATAATACATCGGTGTTCTTATGACAGTATTGTCAAATACTGCAGGTGATTAAAAATTAGAGCTAATTAAATGGCTACTGAGAAAGATTTTGATGAGCAAAGTGTTCAGGTCTAGTTAGCATGTTCAGCAAGATGCGGGCAAAAAATCAAACAGGATAGTGGCTACCCAATAAAGACAATATATACCTTCATCTCTGACTAAGGAATGGATGTTCAAGTATTTTCAATAGTAATTAGATATTTTTTAAAATGTACTTACTTTTGATGCTTGTTTTCCCTGCATGGATATGTGTACCATGTACAAAGTACATAGACTGCTTGAAGGGTGTCTGTGTGTGTGTGTGTGTGTGTGTGTGTGTGTGTGATATAACATACACACACCCATATATCACATATATATTTGTCAAAGATAATAATAATAATAGGAAATAATATCCTCTTTGAAATTCAAGTTGAAAAAATGAGCAGTGATCACCACATCCCTTTTTTCACTCATTTTTGCCTATTGGTTCTCACTTTTTTGCCAATGATTTTAACAAGATGATTTTGCCAGGCACTAATTGACAAGATTAAATATTTAAATATTATTTTTACAACATACTATACAAGATGAACCAATTGTGGGAGATGGTTAATGTAAGACTGGCTTTGGAAATAAATATGGAAGTTAGTTAAAAATCTGCTGATCATAATTCTTTGTTTTTCCTTCTTAAGAGTAGAGCATGATCTGTGACCTCTAATACTATATTTTTATCTTTTAAAATACTAGTAGAGGGTCTGGGAGAGGTGCTTGTCCTACCAAGAGATCATGTAAAATCCAGTTGCTACCTAAGATGTGAGATGTAGGGATGTGGAGTCTCTTTGCTTCTCTTGGGCCTCAGCATCTTCAGTTATAGTGAAGCCATCTGACTCTGATGGCCACACTCTGAAGTGGTTGACTAGCTTTCCCATTCTGAGTGACAATTAAATCAAGTGTTCCAGAAGCAAGACAGAAACAAAGCCTCTGTACATGGGGAGCAAATGAGAAGCCAGGCATCATTATAAGTAACTTCCTGTAGACACAAACTATCCTAGACTATGGCGAAGAAAGGCAGAGAAAGATAGATTTTACTTAAAGATGCATGACAAGGGCAAATGTGCAACCTCCACACATTTTCTGAACACATTCAATATTCCCTTATATTCTTCATGTTGAAATACTTGGTTGCAGTTTATTAGTTACTAGTATTGTTTAGTTACCAAATCATTAGTTATTATGGTAATTAATTTGTTGTGAGATATATATTAAGTAATGGGTTTTGTGGAATTAGCCCCAAATTGGGCGCCAATTATTACAGTAATTAATTTGCTGTGAGATATATATTAAGTAATATTTATTGTTTAAATATTACTTATAGAAAAGGGTTTTGTTTAAAAGGAGAAAATAGAGGGGAATTAGCGTGCTGGAGAGTTTTTCAACTGCCTGATCCGCTGTGATCCAGGAACTGCACCAGAGCCAGGCCTTTTTTTTTTTTTTTTTTTTTTTTTTTTTTTTTTTTTTTTTTTTTTTTTTTTTTTTTTTTTTTTTTTTTTTTTTTTTTTTTTTTTTTTTTTTTTTTTTTTTTTTTTTTTTTTTTTTGTCTCTTTTATCTGGGCGCTTTACTTTTGAAGTTCTTTTTAGTTGACCATGCCCCGCTCGGCTCTAGCACTCTGCTGCAATCTATTTATATATATATATAACTTCTAATTTCCCACTACAATTAGTAGTATTCATTTCCCTCTGAGTATTCTATACTAACTTTGTATTTTTATTTTGCATCTAATAGGTTGTGAATTATTTTCTCCAAATTTAAATACTCCCCATCTAACATGATGAGGGAGGCTCATAAGCCTGCATATCCTGGCAGAATATTAGAAGCACAGGAAGGTGATGAAGGCTATAATATTCAGAAAGTTTAGGTAATTAAAATATTCTCAGGCCCCTCCCTCAAGTTTATCTAAGCAGCTAGCATCTGCTGGGAGGAGGGATAATTCTTTGTGGCTCTGACTGCTGTTGAGACCTCCATGTAGGGTGGGTTTTGATGAGGCAGTTGCCTTTATGTCACCTATCTCATATAAAATAATCTCAGTAAATAAATTCAATACAGCAAGATAGACACATGGGAACGAATTCTTTAGTTGGTCATCTGTTCTCCATCTATAGTTAGAAGGCATTAGTTCATGTTTTCTCAGGAAATGTTGCACAAAACCATGTAAGTATATAACTTAGCCTTCATTCCATTGTTCAGTCTAGCCATGCTTGAGAATTAAGGCATATTTTTGTTTCTATGTACTAACCCTACATATCTGTGAAGGCAAAACTATCTATTTTTAAATAAATAAATTTTCCTCACTAATACCTCATGCTAGCCACCATAATTTCTCAAGCGACACATGGTCTTTTAATCTTGACCAACACTGTTATTTAAAATATATTCTCATTGTAGCCTCTCCTGCTACATATCTGCTGTTCTCCTTTATATTAATGGAAAACCAGTGCTAGAATCACATTTCTAACTTAGTTAATCTGATTCAAAGAAAATGTTTTTGCTTTTTCTACTAGTTTTTGTATGATATATATGTATATAATATATATATATATGAAAGTGTGTATGTGTTCTTGTATTTATTTGGATACATGCATATAAATGTGGAAGCCACAGGTTATTCAATGTCCTAATTCACTCTACCCCTTATTCAATGATATTATGTCTCTCACTGAGCTCATAGATTCAGCAAGTATAACTAGCCAGATTGTCCGAGGATCTCCTGTGTCCACTTTCTGGGCATTGGGATTACAACTGAGTAAACCAAGAACAGTCAGATCATATATGAGGGGCTAGAGATTCAAACTCCTATCCTTATACTTGTGCAACAATGATTGTTGTTAAACCCTAACCCTATCCCCAGCCTCATTGTCCATCAATATTAATGCTTTTATCTTAAATATCCAGTGCTCTTCTCCACTCATCTTTGGGAGATGTAGCACTAATTCTGATTGTATTGAAAAAAACTCAGAGCCAGATATCAGGGAAAGGCTGAAATATCAGAGAGGAAACACCACAGTCAAATGTCACCCAGCTATCTTCCAGCTTCCTCAGCCTTGCTCCTGGTCACTTCTAATTGCTGCTTTTTTCCTAAGCCTGCCTTAAACACGCTTCACCAGCTGTATCCCATCCAGGTTAAGATTAAAGGCATGAGCTACTCTATTTTGTAGTCAGATTTGAACTTACAGAAACACAAAAGGATCTCTGTCTCTGGAGTTATGGGATTAAAGATGTAGGTCACTACTTCCAGCCTTTCCCCATGCTGGGTTTAAAGGTGTGTGCCACTGAAGCCCAGCTGTTTGGCCTTGTACTCACAGATATCCAGAACTTCTGGAGCTAATTGAGTTACTACTGCTCTGTTATCCCTGTAACTCCCAGAGCTACCTCTGGCTAGTTTTGATTATAAGTTGATCTCTTGATATTCCTAGTTTATTAAATATATAACGTATCACCACAGGGAGATGTGTATAGTGGCGCATAACCAAAACGACAGTTATTGGAGTGTACACATGCATACCTTATGTCTATCTGTTGATTATCTACTCCTACTATCTATATGTTGATTATCTGCCCCTACTCAACAAAACAAATTCCAATGACAGTGAATTTATTGCCAGGCTTTTAACTATACTATTTAAAGGACCAAGGCAATATTTTGCAAGTTATATTAATAGCCAATTTCTAAAGAATTCTAAAGAATTAAAAATTTAAAAATATATAGATATTTAACTTACCAGTGAATTCAAAACAACTGGCAAAGAAAATGACAAATGGCCTTTATGAACTATGATAACAGCCTAAAATTTGCATTATGTCTCTTAAAAGTATCTAAACTTCAAGATGTCTGAGAGGAATGTACTGCTTGTCATTACCTAGTGGCTCACATTTATAGGGTACACTATTGCTGCTTACTTCCACTTAGATGATACATTGTCTTTTTTTGACTAAATAATTTCAGCTTTCTTTTGGATTAACTAAAAGGCAGCATATAGATGTTGTAAAATAGGGATCTTCTGGACCTTATTAGAAAGTACTGAACAAACACCTGATTCAGTCTTGAGGTTGGGGGGAGAAAACTGGATCTGCCAGGAGTGGAGGCTGAACAATATTGGGACAGTGGGACCTTGGGACCGCTGGCCACTGGCCACCTGATGGGGGAGGGAGGGAATTGTGGAGAAGAGAGAATTACCTGATGTGGTGGGAGGGGGAAGGGACCTTGAATAAGGATATACAAGGATAGAAAGTGTGATTTCTTTGTTCATAATAATAAAATAAAAAAAGAAAGTACTGAACAAAAGAACTAATTCAATATTTAAAAGGCTAGCAAAAGCTAGCTCTTTGATTTGCATCAGAAAAAAGAAGATGGTATTAATGTGCATTTTTCTGATGACATTTTTAGTGAACGCTACAAATAACTAGGGCGTCAAATATAGTGAATGGCAATAAAGATCTGTTTTATGTTCAGAGCTAAAACCTGTGTGATGTACTAAACCTGTTTCTTTTTGTCTTTATTTATAAACATCTATTACTCTATAAAAGACACATTTGTATTGAAATTTCTTTAAAATGATACAGCATTGAGGATATTTTAAAGAGAGAAACTTGATAAACACAGCTTCAAATTTAACAATAGTTATAGTTAGTTTGTTCTTATGTAGGCATATTAAATAATGAAAATAAAGATATGTGTTTAAAAATATAATTGTGAATACATATGTGTCAGTGAGAGGTCAAGTACATATGAATGCACATGCTTGGAGAGGCAGGAAAATGTCACTGAATCCCCTGCAGTTGTATTAGGGGGAACTTTGAGACCCCGACATGGGTATTGGGAACCAAGCAAGAGTCCACCATAAGAGCACTGTTTTTCTATTAACTGAGTGTATTCGCCAGTTGTAAAAAGAATTGTGCCATGTCTCCAGTTGAGTGTTTCAGAGGAAATAAATTAGGAGCACATGTGTATTTCTGGTAAGTGGAATACATGACTAAAGCTGTTATGTCAGTTAGTTCATGCTATCATAACAAAATTTTATGGAGTATAATTTTTTCCAAAATGCTAATGCCTACTTCAGTCCAAGACAAAGTTCCCATTTGCCTTAATTTCAGGTCAAATGTATTCCTCAACTGCCTTCTCCCTATATCCTTAGATGATCTGCCCATGGTGTACAGAAGAGGTCAATGATAGCTTTTCTCATTTTTCTTCTTGATATCCAAAACAGCATGCTACTCTATGATAGCTGTGTCTAGCCAAAAGATGTCCTCAGTGACCACGTACAATAGCATTGAAGGCTATGGCTTCAATAAATTAATTTGTGATGGACACAGTAAATAAGCAATAGATATGCAGCCTCAGTAAAATAAAACATGATCTCTAAAATCAGAAGAGAAAAAAATCTTGTCAGAAGTTACATGATAGATAGCCACTGATCACTGAACTTTGATTTTTTCTTTCATTATAATAATGTTAATATTCTCAGAACATCTAAAATTTGGCTTTAAGTAGTAGCTGCCTTGGTTTTCTATGTTGCCTCAAATAAACCAGGTAGATTTGTTTGTTCTCCAAATCACTCAGGCTTCTGTCTCATTCCTTTAAGATTTGCTTTTCCTGCTCTCCTTTTATTTTCAATACTTGTGCATTTTCCATTGTTCTTTTAACTGTTTTTTTTTTCTCATACATACTCAGTGATACAAACTTTTCTCTATCTTTATCTTATGGCCTGAAAACTTAAAGAAATCTGAGGAAATAAAAAATAAATGATTCATGAATACTATTTTGTGGCTTTCAAATGTGAACTATGTTTCTCCTTTTACCAATATCCTTGGAATAGTGAACCATGGATTCCTGAACATCAGTGATTTGTTGGCTCTCCATGTTACTAAAAACAAGAGCTTGAAACCACATTACAATTGAAGACTTTATCTGCAATTTTTCTTTCATTAGTTTTATGATGAACTAATAGATAGAAATCAAATAAATCCCTAAATTTCTGGTAGCATTTTAATTTTATAAGGTACTCTAAGTCGTATGATCACATCATCAATGTAGCATTGTGTTAGTATCTTCTGCCAAGATAGCAGTAGGGTCACTTTGTCAGAGCAAAATCACCATTCCCAATGGATTACCCCTTCTGATCATCACTTAAATGCCCCATCCACTTCTTAATCTTTACTGTTTTAATATACAAATCAGGGACAGCAACTCTGTACTTAAAATTATGTTAAGTCAGCTCTTTATGGGTTTGGTTTTTTTTTGTTTGTTTTTTTTTGTTTTTAATTGCTGTTGCTTGTTTGTTTCTCTGGGAGAGTGAAGGCCTTAAATGAAAAGGCTGAAGTTTGCAGGCTCTCCTTACTTTTAAATGTAGGCTAATAATTTAGCTCCCCTTTCATTCTACTCTGACATTTTCTATGAAATGTCAAACCGTATTTCCAATATGTCTGGTTAATTAAATGATGTCAACAGAGGATAGAAAATTATTGCAGGAAAAATAGATTGAAGAAAATCAACAGGTAAATTGTATTGTTTTGTTGTAGTTGTTTCATATTTTTAGATTTCTTTTCATTATCTGACACATGAACACACACTCTCACACTCACACATATATAAAAACTCTTATTTACTTTTTTAGTCATGCTTTCTTTTCTAAGTGATGTATGCTGCCATAGTTAGTTACATAGTCTCACTCTGTTCTTTGTGAGAGAAAAAGCTGTGTCTGAAGAGATGTTGCTTATATTCAAAAGCATGAATATGAATTTCAACATGTACCTGTATGCTCACACTTAATTCTGCATGTGAACTTCATGAGCATAGGTAAGAATAGCTTCTCTTGTTTATTCATAATCATAATTTTGAGCAATGTCAGCATATAATACAAGTGTTGCCTAAATTGTAGCAATGTATAAATGTCTCTCTTCTTTTTGGGATGATTACAAATACTTAGAAGGTAAACACTAATTTAGTCTACCAAGTTTTTATCTATCAGATCAATTGTTAAAATAAATAATTTCTACCGGCTGGATTATCTTCTATATCTCTTTTGAATGGCTAGAGTTTAAATCAATGACAATGTATACAAGGTACTTGCTCTACCACTGAGTTATACTCTCAGTCCTTCATAGAACTGATTAAATATCAAATAGCCTTTTTGTTTATATATACTACTATTCCAAAACGCTGACACAGAATACTTAAGGGAAAAATTATTTTTGAGTCACAGTTTGAAGTATACAGTCTCTCATGAAGGGATAAACTTAAGAGCTACAATGCCTTGGTCTATAGTATTAGCAGCTTTTAGCCTCTGGGTATTATGACCAGTCAGTATGCAGACAGCTGTATGTGTATGGGGGGGTGGTTATCAGAGCAGAAGTAGAGACAAGACATAATGTAAGAACACTATACTGAAACCAACACTGCAAGCATTGTCTCTCAGATCAAAGGCTCCAGAAAAATCTCAAAACAGTGTTCTGCTCTGGTGCCCAATAATTAGAACATGTGAGTCTTTAAGAGATACTCAATTCCAAGCTGCCATATTCTATCACTGACCATTATAATAATGGGCATCTCATGTTGCCAAATGCATCATTTAGCACAACTTTGAAACTCCCCATAGACTATAATATCTAAATATTATTTAGAAGTCCAAAGCACTTTTTATTTAAAATAACCTTTTAATTGTTAGCCACTATATATGAAATACACCTTACTTGCTTCCTATATGTTGTGGCTTGGAAAATATATATATATATGGAAATAATATAAATAATATATAAATATATAAATAATATATAATATACAAAAATATATATGGAATATATATATATTCCATCCCAAAAGTAAAGAATGAGTATATTGCAATGAAGGACCTCACCACAGTATAATGATAGAAAACAGCAAATTCATAAGTTCCTTGTCCAGCATTTAGAACTCATGATAGCTCTATCTATTGCCCAATAGGCCTGGTCATACAGCCCTTAAAATTCTGTTTCTGTAGCAATCATGGCCTGCTGCATAGGAACATTACATTTGGTACCTGGTACATGTTTATTAGAATACATCTTATTTTCCCAGTACCTTCAACATCCTAAAGTCCTTCTCCATCACAATACAAACCCAATATATGTTACAGTGTATCTTATCTTCCACTGAGCCTTCCAAGGAGATAATCCAACTGTGCTATACATTGACATGACTTTGTAGAAATTATCTGGAGCCCTAATTTAGGACTTGAGGAATCCTTCAGGTACCTTCTCCACTATTGCTTGGATTCTTAGCTGGGGTCATCTTTGTGGATTGGTTAGGGATTGGTTATATCCCTAGCACCATGTTTACTCTAAACTCAAAATGGCTCACTCTAGCAAGATATTTATTTTGTTGTTCTTCTTCTCTTTCTCTCCCTCAATTCAACTATCTCATTTCCTCAAGTTCTCTTCTCACCTCCCCTTACCCAAAGTGGTCTGATTTTACTCAGGATATATATCTTATCTATTTTCCTTTCCCAGTGGATCCATGAATGTCCCTCTAAGGGTCCTCCTTGTTACCTAGATATTCAGGGGCTGTGGATTGTATCCAGGTTATTCTTTGCTTTACTATGAATATCCACTTTGAGTATCTTTCTGGGTCTGCATTATCTCACTAAGCATGATTTTTTCTTGTTCTATTCATTTGCCTGAAAATTTCTTTTTTTATTATTAATAGAGTCATATTTTTTATCCATGTATCCCTTTTTTCAGACTCCCTTCCCCCTCCTACCCTTCCCAGTCACTCTCTCTTCTCCCCATCACTTTATCTCTTCCGTAGCAAGGGCAGGAGGTCCCAAGGTCCCAACATCCCAATATGACTTAGTTAAGCATCTACTCCTGGCAGATCCAGTTTCCTCACCCCAACCTCAAGACTGAGTGAGGTGTTCCTCTAGGGGAAGTGAGATCCAAGGTGCCAGTCCAAGTTGTTTCAGATTCCAAGCTGTTCAGTGGTTGTGGTTTGCAGCTTGGACATGCTTAGCTTTAAATATCATTTTTTAACTGCTGAGTATTCACTTCCTCTTTCAGTAGGAAATAATCCAACACTGAGCAGTAGGTCTCTCTAATCTCCTCCTCCATCCATGCCTGATGTGATGGGTCCACATTTGTTTTTCCTTTTTCTTTTGTTTTAATTAGAAATAAATTCTTTTTCTCATAAGTATGTTTTTATTATAGTTTGCCCCTTCCATTCCTCCCAGTTTCTCCTCACCTCTGCTTACCTCTGGATCCATTCCTTTTCCAAAATTAGAAAATAATAGGCTTCTAATCAATAACTATTACACATAACAAAATATAGCTGAAGCAAAACTTTCATTATGAATTTTGACATTGCAGCCTAACAAGACAAGAGTATTAAGAACAAGCAAATGGGTCCATTCTTATATAGACATTCTAATTCACAAAAATTCCATCAGTGATATATTGTAGAAAAATTTATTTGCAATATATTATATAAAGCATTAATATTTATTAAGGGGTTATATAAGCACTCACTGACATAAAATGAACCTTAAGATAATTCTTAGAGAATAAAAATGCCCCACAATAAATAGTTCAAAACACAGAAGCCAACAAAAAAATGTCAAATTTCCCAGTCAATCAGGTCTAGTCTCACCGAGTAAGAGTCCAGATATTCAAAAGCTACACATCTAAGCTTCTCTAAATAACACCTAAATCTCATTACAATGATACACTTATGTTATTCACAATACAAATGCACACATATATTTTAAAATCTTGTTACTTTTAGATATAAGCCAGGCATAGTTGTAGCAGGTATCCCGGATTGTATTAGAGAGGCATTGCTTTCCGGGGCTGCACGCTCGAGGGGCGGTGCTTCCGGCTCGAGCGGCGGCGGCTCGGTACTGCAGTGGCTGGCTCTTTTGCTCGTGATTCTAACAAAATAAATCTTATTTAAAACATAGCAATTGGTGGCAGGTTTATTCCGCGATATTTGGCGTCCCAACGCTGGGCAAATTCCCCGAACCCCCCTGGATTCCGCGCCCGCGCGTGGACAGAGCTCTGCCGGATTTTGCGACCGCCCGCTGCATGCTTCGGATCCCATCTGCCTGCACAGTGTTCGGCAAAGCAGCCAGGAGGGAATCTGCTTGCGGGAGAGCTACTGAGACCCAGTTCTGAGGGTGCACGCCTGGTAGGATTTGTGGAGGCTTACTCACCACCCCGGGTCAAGCACCATTGCTGCTGCACTACGACACCTGCTGACCGTAAGTTCTCATTACATCTGAGTAAGGCAAAAAATTTTTTTCTTTCTTCTAAAATGTCTGGTCAGATAAATGTTCACAATTTTACTCACTTTTTCACAATGGTGATAGAGGATTATTTCCAGGATTACGCATTTGGAGGTTATCTCCATCCAGGAATCCTTTTGCTTTTCTTTGTGATCATATATTTCTTACCAAATTATTTTAAGGGATTTCAGCTTAGAGAGTACGAAACTAAGCTGTCTGACATGGATGAACGTATTAAGACAGTCCAAAAACTCATTGTATCCATGGAAGAGAGGTCTACTTTGATCACAGAGGAATTTAGAGCTCACATTGATGAGAATTTTAGAAAATTAGATCAGAAATTTAAAACAATGGGTGAAGATTTTGTTAGAGAGGAGTACAGGGCTCAGGTTGATGAAAATTTTAGGACATTAGATATAAAACTTAAAACAATGGATGAACA
>PVIH01016601.1:5590-28237 GCA_004025045.1 Sigmodon hispidus
GTTAACAATAACTATACAGAGGATAAGAATGATAAGCATGGCTTATCAAGGGAAGAAATACAAATAAGATTGCTACACCTATATTTTCTTTGTGTTCATCTTTCCCTCTGAATTTTTTTTTCCATCCCTGTATATCCTTATTCAAGGTCTCTTCCCCCTCCCAATACATCTGGTCATTTTTTCCTCTGCAACTCCCCATTCCCTCCCTGGGCAGGGAGCAGACAGTCCTATGGTCCCCCTGACCCAATAATGCTTAGATCAGTCTCCAATCCTGGCCAAATCCAGTTCTTTCCCTCCTCCCTCAAGAGTGAGTCAAGTGTTCCTCTAGGTGGAGTGGGATCCAAAGGGTCAGTCCAGGGTGTTTCTGATCCCAAGCTGTTCCGTGGTTGTGGTTTGCCGCTTGGGCATGTTTGGCTTTTTTTTTTTTTTTTTCTTGTTTGTTTGTTTATAGACCACTAGTGAGTGAGTACATCCCCTGCTTATCTCTCTGAGTTTGTGAGACTTCGCTCAGGAGGATATTCTCCAAATCCATCCATTTGCCTGTGAATTTTAGGATATCATTTTTCCTTGCTGCTGCGTAGTATTCCATTGTGTAGATGTATAAAGGTAAAATTTTAAGAAACAGAATTTGTTGTTAAAAGCCTAAAGATATTTGTCATGTGTTACAATAAGTAGAATTGTAGATTCAATGGGAATGAATAATTAAATTAATTAGATATTCCAAAACTACTAACCAAAATAGCTTTCCAATCTCTCAATGAGTCTAAAAGGATTTTTTCGGATTTTACTTATTATATACTCTCAACAGCATTTCACATTATGCGATCAAAGTGTTCACTAATCTAATGAGACTGAACTGATATTCCCTGCTGCTCAGAGTTCCAAAATTTTAATGAGGTAAAACATTTATTTTCTATATTTTAGCTAACTTATTGTACTTTAATTTTTTGACACTCTCATGCATGTTTGTACTGAATTTTTGTCCTTTTCACCCCCATTACACTCTTCCATTGTTCATCTCACAAGCTGAAACCTTTTATACTCCCACAAACCCTCCTATTTTCTTGTATTATATATTTTTATGATTTCATTCATTGTGATTAACCATGGTTGCTTGCAAGAGCATGAATGTGGTGGCTATTCATTGGAAAATAAAAAAAAACCAACATAGCTATAATCCTGAATGAAAGAACATTTTTTTCTCTTCACATTTATTAGCTCCCCATACTCCTCAGATACTTGTGGGGCTTCATGAGTCTCTCTGCCACGCATGATAAAATGGTGACTTGTCAAAACTTGTTGTTCAGGTTTGTTGCAGAAAGAATGGTTATAAACATATACACACTAAACACAGGTGGACCAAGCTTAATACAAGCAAAACTATTAGATAGGAAGTCATAAATTAATTTGTATTTTATTTTTTAATTTTCTCTTTATTGTGTACATATTTTTATGTTTCAAAAATATTTTGGTGAAATTCTCCATTGCCTTATTCACATTTTAATTGTTTAGGTAAGTCATTTCTATATTATTTGCTATAGTTATTACTAGTCATTAAAATATATATTAGGTTTAAAGTTATTTGCATATGAAATTTAATAATGACTTAATTAAATCATAAATTAACTTCTAATTTTCAAAAAAACCTGAAATTGATACTGGTGGAGAATTATGATGGCTTTTTCATAAAATCAGAAATATGGTGGTCTATGTTTTCCTTGTATTTTTTCAACAAGTAAGTTTGAACATCAGGCGTACTTTTCTTGTTTCAAGACAGCTACTAGAAGTAGAGATATCAAAGTAAAATTTTGAAAAATAAAACATTAGTGATCAAGAAACTTAAAACCATTATATTTTATTTACTTGAGGGGTGTGGGTGAGAAAGGATTCATTTTCTTTAAGGGCTGGCAACAGGGAGTTTAATTATGCTCCAGTAAGTAAATGAGCAACATGAATGGGCTCTTTTATAAATGGGGAGGTCATAAGAGTGGGTATGAAACTGAAAAGACTGATAACTGAGATTGACAAGGTGCATGATGTAAAATCACCAAATAATTAATAAAAGATATAAAAAATATTTTTCCAACCCTTTACTCTAAGGTAGAGTCTGTATTTTATTTTGAGGTGGGTTTCTTGTGTGTAGAAGAAGGATGGATCCTATTTAGCATCAATTGTTAGTCTGTCTTGTTTTTAATTTGAGAATTGAGTCCATTGATACTAAGAAAAAGAAAAGAACAATGGTTATTTTAAAAAAGAAAATACTTTCTTTTCATTCAATATATTCTTAATACAGCTTTCTCTTCCCCATCTCCTCTCATACCCTCATCATTTTTCCTCTCACCCAAATCCACATCCCACCACTTCTTTCTATCTTTGAATAGAACACAAGCAAATAAATAGTAATAATAAAATAAAATGATACAATAAGATAAAACAAATAGAAGAAAAAGAATCAAATATAAAGCACAAGAAGCATATGTAAAGGCAAACTCACCCATCCACACACATAGAAATTGTTTAAAAAAAAAAGCAGAAACCATAATATAAGTGCAAATGATGTATAAGGTAAAAAATGGAAAACTACCCAACAAAGTGTCATGATGCAAAGAATGTTCAAAAGTGCCATTTAGTTTGTTTTGTTTGGTCATCTGTGGGGCATGGAGCCTGCTCTTAAATGTGGTGTGTATAACCAATTAGGTACCACTAATTTTTCTTTGTGATCAGATATCAATTAGATATAGTTTCTATGTTAAGGAGGTGTTTGTGTCTACTTAATACTGGGATTCCATCTAGCTGACAGTATGCCTGTGACTAGTCTTTGTGAGTTTAGTTTTTCTGTGCATCAGATATTTGAATTTAGAAGGCTCTGTTTCCTTGGTATCTTCTACTCTCTCTGGCTCTTAGATTCTTCCTGCCTCCTCTTTCACAAGGTTCCTTGCCTCTTGAGAGGAGGCATTTGATGGAGACATTTGATTTCAGACTGAGTGTTTCAATGTCTCTCACTCTTTGCACATTCTGCACTTGTGGATCTCTACATTTTACTCCATAAAATCTTCCCTTAAAGGTGAATTTTTATAAGAATTTAAATTTTTTTGTAATTATGAAAACTTAATCAAATGAAAACCTCTAAATCAAATCTCTAAACAAAAGGAAGGTTTAAAATACTTCCTGCAAAGTAATAAGATGATATTAAATACCAGAGTTCTTGCAATGAACGAGTATTTATGGAGGCTCTGGGATAGGCAAACACCTGTCAGTCTGTTATCAAATTACCTGTATCCTGAGTTAATCACCTAAGCATTCCAGCACATACTACTTCAAAAGTTAGTGCTTAAATTCATTAGTTTCATGTTTGTCTCCTGATTTGAAAGCATGTAAAATTTTGTGTATAACATAATGAGATTCATTGAGTATTTTATTATTGACAATAGTGTTTTTAGAGTTTGCTGTCTTATCATAGCACTTTGCATGCATTTCATGGAGTCTATTATTGTCCACTAAGTCTGAAAGACATTTAGTATGTGACTAGCAGCTTTCTGATAGTCACCAAAAGTAGTAAAATCTATTTGCAATGTAAGTTATGACTGGAAGAGTATTATGTGTCCATCATTTTATTTGATAATGCATAAGACAAAAATCACACCAGAAATAAAGATGAGAACATGAATTCAAACTCTTCATGACAGAAGCTTCAGGGTCACAGTATTGAATGTGAACATACAGGAAAGTATTAATACAGGAAAGTATTAATAGATACATTATACATCCATATATATGTAAATATATTGTATATATTATCCAAATTCTATTTGGAAAATATTAACTGCTGTTGCATTCACCAATTAAATTTTGTAACATTAATTTGTACTTTATAGCATTATCATCCATGAAAACATCTGCAATTGAATTGATTTAGTAGATACAAATATATGGAGAGATACAGGTATAGATATGTAAACTTATGTGCACTAATCAATGAGTTGATATATACATATATGTATGTATGTATGCATGCATGTATTATGCACACTTATACAAATATATATATAACAAATCACAAACACACATACAAAATATCTAGTTCAAAAACTGAGATACAGGTATGTCTATGAACTTCCATAATATGAGTAGTTAGTAGAAAGAATAATTGCCTAACAAAGCAAAGAACAACTAATACAATACAATGACAATTAGAAACATAATAAATATATTTTTACAACATAGTTATATATTTTTTAAATTATCAAATAATATTGAGTTTAAAAATGGTTATATAATTTATGCTATATCCAACCTTGTCAAACATCTACAATCACACTCTAGAATCACACAGAACACAAACATAGAGACAGATTCACTCTTTTATAAATCAAGTATAGCTTGCATGAGAATTCCTAACAGATACATGGCTAGAGAGGTTTATGTGAAAAAAATAAAAATGTAATTTGAAATTAGACAAATTATTTCAGTGACAATTGGAATTCTCACTTTGAACAAGCTCAGGGCAAGTGTTTATTACCTAGTAGAGTAGATGTTTAATGAGTCAATCAATATGTTCATGTATTTACCTTCTAAAGCACAAAACTTTAAGCCCTGTCAAAGCACCACCAGGCAGTTTTCACATGATTTCGTTAACATGCTAAGTGGTTTGTATTTCTAAAAAATCTAAGCTCCTGGGATGAGCCAGTAAATCACTATCTGTCAAGGATGTTATTTCAAAAAACTAAGTAATTTTCCAATATTAAACATATTTCCACTGATTTATATCCTATTGATTCATTTAAATACTTTGTTTTGTCATTTAAAACTTAGTCATTTGTAAATTCTCATTTGTACAGATCCCATATCTGATCAGATCACATTTTGAGGTAATGGTCAAATATCTAATTAGCGTCTCATGAGTGTGATGGCAAAGTTCCTTATCTCACTGTCTTCCCAATAAACATGACATAATAACAAAATAAATAAATAAAAATGAAACATAAGAAAGTAGAAATTGAAAATAATTTTTATAGTAATAGTTAAATGTAAAGTGATTTTGCAGATTTTTGGGGGGAGGGCTTAGTTTGGAATTATTTTCACGGTATAAGTTATAAAGATGATATAAGCCTCCTGTCCACCACTATCTACATTATACAATTACAGAACAAGGGACAACTCTTTGCTGAAAACTATTGATCAAAAAATTTTGAGACAGGCATTTTTATTCTATTAGCCAATAAAAAAATGTATAGTGGTATTTTCTGGATTTTGCCTGAGGGTTTTTTTTGACACATTTAAAGAAAGACTAAGGTTGGTTATAATGACATGAGTTAGTGTGTAAAATACTACATTTAGTGTCAATGGCCTGAGTTACATTTTCTTTTACTTTGCTTATTCTACATTTATAAAATAAGCAAAGTAAAGGGAAAAAACTTTTACAAGTTATCTATTGATCTCCATATTTCAGCTACATGCTCACCTACAGATACAATAAAAGAGGATGCTTTATTAAAAAGGTGTTTCACTTGCTTATTTATGTAGTACATTGTGTGTATGTGCAGTGTAGTGTAAACTTTTTAAATTAAAAAATAGAAAAAAGAATGATATTGTATAGAAGAATATTACAGAAAAAGATAACACTAAAGGTGTTTGGGAATAACAGAAAATATTATTTTATACTCATCTAATATATAATTATATATATATATATGTATATATGCTTTAAATGAAATTTAAAAACTTGGTTTGATAGTGGCCCTTCTCAAAACATACTTCTAGAAAACACATACTAAGCTAAGGCCAAGTATAGAAAACATCTCTAGTTGTTGAACAGATAAATCTAAGACCTCCTCAAAACATATCAGGCAATTCTTTGGTTGTCTCCAAGAATTGAAATGTTGGGCCCTATTTCTAAGGAAAGTACACACTTAAGACACAGTGTAAGGGCTGGGGGGCTAAGAGTGGAAGTGACCAAGCCTCTCTGAGATGTAGCACTTATAGCAACATGATGGAGTATGGAAGATTTGGAGAGAAAGGAATATTCATTAGTTTATCTAGCTATAAATCCAAAAACCACATCAATGACTGAACTAGGATAGTATTCACAATGGTGCATTAGAAACAATTTTACCTTTAGGGTAAACAACATTGTATAACTAGATTTGATTAACAAACAACTTTGTACCTGGCACTATATATCTAATCCATAACATTTTCATCCCACTGGAGATGAGAAATTAGTATTGCAATCTTGTTCTTAATGCTTATTTTTACATCAATAAGCAAGTGTAGCTCTTACCATTCATCAAATACACTTCTTTTTTGCAACAGATATATGCTATCATAGAGATTCACAACTGGTCAAAATATAGGCAATACAGTATGATAAGTGTCCATCCTAGTTGATACATATGCTTTGGAATTGCTACATATAAGGTTCAAGGAAAACTACAGAGCAGGCAATATTTAAAAAACTTAAAGAGGGGCCCAGGACACCTGGTATTTGTGGTCTTTTAATATGACAGGAAAAAAATGGCCTCATGAACTTTCTACAATGTGGTTATCTGGACAATACTTGCATAATGATACCAGTTGATATGCTAACATCGGAAAATTCTATATGTTTTCAAACACAGATGAGGAATTATAGGTGTTTTCTGAGAGGAAGAATCAGTTTCCTATAGAGATGAACTCTCTATAGATTCTCCAATTATAACTGGTTAGCCTAGGGCATTAGTATATGCAGCAAAATTAAATGCGTCAGTAGGTTATATATAAAAAATATGTACATAGAGATAGATTGGAAATGGTAGATAGACAAGTAGATGATAAATAGGTAAATAAACACAGATAGACATATTGACAGGCAGAAAGACATATAACTACAATTATAGAAGAAATCATGAACTTGAGGTAAGGACATGGGAAGAGTGGAAAAAAGAAAGGAAGCAATAAAAGTGATATAGATAAGATACTCATGTATGAAGTTCTCAAAAAATATTTTAAAAGACTTGAGGTAACAGATTTTTTATCATATTTATAACTTTCATATTTATTGGAAAAGTACATAAAATAATATTTAAAAATTTTACTGGAAAGATTTATTGTTGCTTTACATAAAAAATTCAATAGTTTGAATCAAACTTTTTGAGGAAATGCAAGGACCTTTATATTATGCATTTTGATCTAATCACTAACCTTTATTATACTATATAATATAGAAATTATATTATATATAACATATTATAATATATTATATAGAGAGGAAGAAAGAGAACTTCAATAGCTTCAATTATATAATTCATAGCTTGATTTTGAAGCACACCAAAGGTGAAATTTGTTAAAAAAAAAATGGAGCTTCACTTCTGATTGGAAAGTCATTTACAAGGGAGAAATGAGCTAACATTTTCTTAAATCCCAGCTAAGAAAAATACCTTTAGATAATCAAATTATATTGTTCTCTTTAACTTAACTAAAGTTATATGAAGCAATTTGAATGGATCACATTATAAAATATTTATCTTTAAATTTATTGAGTTACGAATTATATAAATATTAAACACTCATGAATGTAAGCAAAACTCATTGTACTATTAGAAAACAATTATAGACTTAGCATTTTAAATTATTTTGTAAAATTTAAGTTGAACTGCTTCAGAAAAAATATCACAGGTATAAATTATTTACCTCCAGTGATTTTCAGAGTAGAAAATTGGATTATGAAGTGTGTGTACTGGAATTACATTCTGGTACATTGTAAATATTTATCCCTCTTAATGGTTCAATAAAAGGTCAATAGGCCAGAAGGCCAACAGAAAGTGTCTGGGGGGCTACCAGATTAAGATTTTAGATTCTGAAGAATGTGTAAATGCGTTTCTGTATATTCATTGGTACAGAGTTGAACTGCATATGTTAATATTATAAAAGATTGACTTGATAAACATTCAGTATATTTAGACCCTATGTGATGATTTGTTATTTGTACCTCATTCTCATTAACACTCCTCACACTATTAGACAGTCATTCCCAAACTGACAGCTTATGTTTCATATTCTGCACACCAAATAGTCTATTTTTATGTAAAGCATAGTATTTTATTAACTAAAAAGGGAACTATTTGAGGCAATGCTTGTGAATTGTTATACTACCTTGGACATGTAGGGTTTTTACTGCTATCCACTGTAAGTTAGGAAAAATGGTCAGGATTAGAAACAAAGTGTAATTATCTTATTAAATGGTTTCCTTATCCTCACGTTCTCATAATTAGATTAAATGATGTCATTCAAATAATAATGCAAATCTTACCACATATTTCATTCCTGCCTTTACTTCCAAATTGAACATCACTATAAAAACCTATTCTGTTAGCAATGAGCTGTTTCATGCTAAACTTCAAAAGAAAATATTAACTGAATATATTATGCAGTATAGGGTATGATATTTTATAACTTCCATCTTCTAAGATGTTCATTTGGCAAATAACACAAGTCATTTTCTAAATAATAGAGTTTATTCTGTGCTCTATGAAGACAAACATATAGAAAATTTACATAATTCTCTGGCCTTGAGTAATTCTCAAAGGGAATGTGTTATATAATAAAATAATGTAACTGATTATTTTATGTGATATAGTTGTGCTTAATTTTAAAAAAGATAAATAATATTGATGACTTAATAGTTTTTAAGTGAATATAGAAGTATGCTTGAAAATATGAAGCATAATCTGCAGTATCCTAAAAATTGGAACATAATCTTAGATTATAGGTAAAAAGAACCCTATATTCTTTTTAACAGGTTTACAAATAAAAGAAAATACAAATTTCTGCAGAGCAGCTTATTTTAAACACATGTCTTAGCATATTGCTGAGTTTTACTCTAGTCCTTTTGCAGATCACTAAAATAAATAGACTGTGCAGTGGAATTTCAGTTATCAGTCTATGATAACAAGATTATCTTAAGCTACCTCTCCACAGAATGCATACATATTACTTTATCAATGTTAATGTTTAAAATATTCTTTTATTGTTTAATAGGCCTTTACTTTCCACAATCTCTCTCATATCTAATAAAGAAAACAAAGGTGAAAAAAAGCTTCTTAAAAATTTTGTTATATTTACTAGATTTTCTCATAAGTATCCCACAAAATATAATCAGCATTTAATATGCTTCTATATATTCCATGCAATCATTATGAGTATAATTAAATTTAAATTGATAATGTAATTAGAATTAACAAGATTATTTCTACAATAGCTATTTTAAAGACATAAAATGTGAGAAGAGTTTGCAATACATCCCATTAATATTTTTAAAAACCTATTTTTTTAAATCTAGTTTACCACCTCTTTTATCATGTTCTGCCTATTTTAAGATTTTGGCATGTTATAAAAAGCCACACTTTCTACTTCCCTGCCTATGAAATATGGGTATAAAATTTATTTTTTATTTGCTTTATCCTATTAAACATTGATGAACTTCTTCATCCTGCAGTGGGAAGATTAGACCACACCAGTCCATAGTCCTTATGAAACTCTATAAAAAGTTCAGTTAAATAAGACATGAAAAAAGAATCCATATTTCAGCCTCTTCAAGTTCTAGCATTGACGAATTGTCTAACATTCAATAATGCAAATATATTTTGTTGCTTAATAAAACCACTTCTTCTTAGGTTTTAGGCTAAGAAACAGAGTGATACCTTCTTCAAATCACAAGAAAAAATTTCATGCAAGATAATTGACCTGAAGCCTGAAGGCAGTTTTATGACTAGGGAATATAATATCTCATGTGCTCTAAAAAGAATTAGCATAAACCAAGTTATGCACAGAATCTTTGATTCATCTGTGCCTCTGGGTGACAAATGCACAACAAACAGGAATTTAATATTCTAAAAGGCTATATCCAAATAACACTCTTGTATGTGATTGATATGAGAATTTTTATTTATAATTCATAGTGCTGTATAGCTTCCTCTTTGTAGATTTTCATTTAGGAAGCTTTACAGGCTTCATTTACAACACTAAGAACTTCATTGCTAAGTTTGTATTTATGAAAAGAATTTCATACATGAAAAATATAAAAGCTTGAATTAGTAACATCAAAGAACATAAACACCCTATCTTTTCAAGTTATTAAAGATCGATTTATGCAATACCAACATTGTAGTTTCGCCGCACATCACATGTTAATTTCATTTTATTTCCCAATATATTATGAAAATGGTCTTTGCCACTTACCATCTGGATTCACTGAATCATTTCAAATTTCATGTATATTTTAGTGACCTTGCACATAATTTACATAGTATTAAAATAATGGCAATAAGAATAAATTTATTAAATATTATTTACTCTTCCATATTGTGAAATAATTATAGGCTCATTATTTTGGACTAAAATAACAAGAATTTTATTCAATCTACAGCAACTGACAGGATTATAAAAAATGTTAAAACATAGTTTTCATATTGATAGACCATTATATCATTAAAAATATGCCACATCTTTGTTACTTTTGAAGTTACTTATTAGAAGGTTACACTCAATCACTCCTTTCCCATTTTTATTAATTTATTATTTTATTGTCTTATGAATGTACTAATAAAATAGTGAAACAAGCTTATTACACTTTTCATAATAGTCTTTGAGATCATTCTAGAGTTTTTGTCTATCAGAACCTCAGAGGCTGATAGACAAATTATATTTATGGCAAGTAGTATTATATGATCCAGTTACATCAGTGTTTAGAAACTTACATGCTGAAGATTTAGGCATATGGGTAATTTCTCCTTTGAAACTGTTACACAGCCAAATATCTATGCATGATTGATTTTACATTTTTATTTTTGAGACTAAAACGTGCTTACATTTCTCACTTCCATTTTCTTTTTCCAAGCCCTCCAGTATACTCCTTCTTACTCTCTCAAATTCATTGCACTGATTTTCATGATTTTTTTCGAAAACTTAAGCTTGTAGTACAGTAGCTGTTTATACAGATTATTTATTTCTTTATTTAAAAAACTAAATAGTTTTTGAGTCACCTGTACTACTAATTTTAAATGTTATTCAGTCATGTGTGTTTATGAGTTCTGTTTCTTTATGGGTGTGACAGCATTTGTTGTTATGCTGATTGTTCCCTTATTATTGACATATAGTAAAATCTTACTGTGTATTTCAAGTATATATCCTAATGATAAGTGATGAAAGGAAGATAGAAGCAGAGTGAGCTATACAGGATTCTTAGAAAGAATCAATCACCTTAGCTAGCTCACTGCCCTACAAACTACAGTACTAACCTGAAAAGCGTGATATTTTCACTTATGCAACATTGACACTGCTGTAATGCAGAAAATGAACTGTTTGCTAATATAAAATGAAGCCTTTCCATAAGATGGAATTCATGTCTGTAATGTAAAATAATTAAACACCCGTGGTCTTTAATTGGGTGGTCTTAAGCACTATCAAGCTATTTACTCCTGCTGATTTTACTAAATTTCTAAAACACCAAGTTGTCTTTTAAATATCTATGTGTATATCCATTGACAATACCTTCTTTTTTGTTTCTTTTTTTAAAAAGTTATTTATGATTTATTTATAAAATAAAGTCCTTTACTCCCATGTATCCCCTTTTCTCCCTCCCTTTCTTTTTCCAATCCCTCCCAGTCAGGCTTCAGCCTCCCTCCTCCCCATTCCCCCATCCCCTCCCAACAAAGGGCAAGCATCCAAAGTTGGATTAGCTCAGCATCCACACCAGACAGGTCCGATTTCCTCATCCTAATGTTCAGACCCGGTTAGATGTTCCTCTGGAGAGAATGAACTTCTAAGTGCCAAAGCACACATAGAAAAACAGTCTTATCCTTCCCCTCGAGGCTCCACATACTGCTCATATCAGTGGACAGTTGTCTATCCTTCCTTGGAGGGCCTAGTTCCTTTCCTTGAATGTTCCCAGTGGCTGTTCTTAATTCAGTGAGCTCCCCAGAGTTCTAGATGGCCATCACTGTGTGAATTTTCCTCAAAAGCGCTATCCTCTTGCTCAAATAGAGTCTCCTTCCCTGCTCTCAGCTAGACCAGGAGCTCAGCCCAGTGCTCAGCCATGTATCTCTGCTTCTACCTCTATTGTTGGATATAAGTTCTGTGATGGCACTTGGGGTGGCTATTCATTTGATTATAGGGGAAGTTCTGTCTGGGCAACACCTTCACTATTGGTTGGAGTCCTAGTCAGAGACAACTTGTGAGTTCCTGTAGGTTATAGTAGCACCCAGTCTTTTTTCAGCATCACATTGGCTTCCTCTACTAAGATCTCTCTCTCTTTTTGTTCTCCCTCCATGTTACTCCTCTCATGAATCATCTCCTTTTCTCATGATTAGTTGCCACGCCTTCTGGGTTGCAGCCCCTTATGCTCCTGCTTAGCTAGGAAGATCTTCTCCATTTTCTCTTCCTCAGGGAATCCCTGGATATCTCTCTTAAAATCCTTCTGGTCCCAAGCTTTTCAGAGGTTGTGGTTTTCAGCTTGGGTGTTCTTTGCTTTTTGTCTAAAGTTCACTAATGAGTGAGTACATCCTCTGTTTATCTTTCTGGGCTTGTGGGGCTGTTCTCCAAATTCACCTATTTGTCTGCAAATTTTAGGGTGTAATTTTTTTCACTGCTAAGTAGTACTCCATTGTATAGATGTACCACAGTTTGTTAATCCATTCTTCTGTTGAGGGGCATTTAGGTTGTTTCCAGGTTTTTGCTATTATGAGCAATGCTGATATGAACAAAGTTGAGATAATGCCTTTGGAGTAGGAATGAGCATCTTTTGGATATACGCCCAATAGTGGTATTGCTGGGTCTTTGCTTTCATGCTTAAAAAGAGAAGCTTCTCTCTGCAATGAACATTGGCAAACACAAAGATGCATAGTTATTGAAAGTATTGAAAATAAGTGAATATCTGCAGCTCAGCACTAAATAGAACATTTTTATCATCCCTTCAAGGGTAGAAACATGTTTTACGAAGGAGATGGAAACTACGGAAAATAGTGTAAAGTGCTGTCCTCAGGGCATGTCATCTCCAATGTTGTCATGCAGAAAGATTTCCTGTCCCTGCAGAAGGTCAGGGTGGGTTCTAAGAGGGAAAGAATAGCCATGTTGGAATTGTACCATATACATTCACAAAAATGCCAAACAACAAATTTAATAAAAAAAGATATACTAAAAGAATGTTTACAAAAAATGTAAATTTTAAAAACTTCTTGGTGCTAAGTGCACAAAGTGACAAAGTCTTTTGATTTCTAAGATTAAAGTTGGAAAATTCATAGCTATACATGAATCTTTAACATTGTCACAGATAATTGATATCAAAGATTTCAATCATTACTTTGCATTAAAAACAAAGAGGATTTTGAGAAGCTTCACCAAATTAATATGACTGATTAAGAAAAGCATCTATAAATGATCTATAGCTGATCTAAATTCCATTCATATTTGCAATAACCAGGTGTTAGAAAATCCATTTTATCCTGGGTAGCTGCTTCAACAACCTATTCCATAGTTTTCTTAAACAATGAGAAGCTTTACACCAGAATTTTTACGCCAATTCTTTTTAGCTAGTACTTCACATCTAATTATAACTTGAAGTCCAGGAAGGCCAAAGTAAAGACAAAATTTATGTAATATAGTACAAAATTAAAAATAACTAGTAAAATAAGATTTATATTTCACTTTAGGAAGTCTACCATACTTGATTTTCTAAAATTTCATCATGAATCAACGTTAATATATGATTTAATTCAACACTTAGATTTCATATTTATTTCAGTTAGGGAAGTTTTATTTTAAAGTACACTAAATTTTAATTTATTCAGTTTTATTTGTATTTTGTGGTGACTGTCATCATATACCTTCACAGTACAACTTTTTAAAAATCACTTTATTGTATTTTGAAAGTGGCTTGCATACATATACATATATATGTCTGTACAGTTTTGCATGACTAGTGCCTGAGGTTGCTAAGAAAGCATGTCATATTCGTTCATGAACTGAATTTACAAATGGTTCTGAGTTGTCATATGTGTGCTGAGTTCAAAAGTGTATCCTTTGGAATAGCAAACAGTGCTCTTAGGCACTGACACATCTCTCCAACCCTAACTTGCCTATTTTGAATTTAGATGTCTTTATTACAAATAGTGTCTTATGTCTCTATTGCCAGGTAAAATATCTAACTATTGCTTAATAAATTAAATGTCTATTAGTAAACAACTTCAGAGATCTTGGTACTTCCCAGTTCTTTTCTGACCTCATATATAGGTTTGTTGGTTTGTTTTGTTTTTCTGGCCCCCACCTTGCTTTCTTAAAGGTTATATAAGAGTCATCTAATGGACATTGTTTCTACATGAATCCCAAACAAGGAGAAATCCTGATACCTGAGGATTTTCTTCTCTGAAACTGAAAAAAAAAATATGTTTTCTAATAGCTGATGTTCACAGTTTTGAAAAGGGAAAAATTGCAATAGAAGAGAAAACTGAATCTCTATACATAATTGTCTCTATTTTAATGTCACTGTTTCTCAGGAATAATTTTTCTCTTCATGGTTATTATCTCCTAGATCTTTAGAAGACTGAAGACTTTTTCTTAACTTTATGTTTGTTTATGATTCATATCAGTCAGTATTGTTTCTGAAAGCCTGGTTACAATTTCTCAGCATATAACACAAAAATATTCTCATGGTTTTTTTTTCTTTTTTATTATGAATAAAGTCATAATTTTTATCAGTATGTACTCTTGTTCAAGCTCCTTGCCCCTTCCAGCATTTAAAACTTATTCATATATTACTTAGGTTTTTGAGATTGGATTTAACAATATTATGGTATATATAGAAATGGAATCTCAAGGATTATGGTAAATTAATAAATGTCTTAGAACCATTGACTTCCAAGTCTAACCTTGAAGTAGACATTTTAATCCCGAGGACTCTTGTTGTCTATCAAAGCTACTGTCAGCCACTTCACAAAGGGAAAATATGCTTTGTTTAGGTGAATGCTTTATAATCATAGTGATTATCACTGGATTAATGTGGGTATAATAAAAATAATTATAGCTAACCTGAAATGAATGAGTCTAAAGATCTACATATTATGCTGATTAGGTATTGTGTATTTGATGCTTATGACAGCCTTATGAATTTAAGAAAGTTTCCTGCTGATTATTTGATGTAGAACCTTTAATTATAAAAAATAAATCATAGTATTTTAACCTGCTGGATTTTGCTTCTAACTGAAAGTTACAGCTCATATATTTGACGGACACACTTTCTAAACCGAATTTAGGAAAGAGTATGTCTAGCATCCAAATCCAACCTTGTATTGAATCAACTTATAGTTTAATATTTCTTTATTCTTCCTCCTAACTATGGTTTAGATGAAGTTATTTATTACTGAAGAAGCCAAATTTTAAAAACAAAGATCTTACCTGTAAGAGAGAGTTCTTCAAAATGGTATGGCAGCCTTAGGTATCAATTTTATGAAAATATGGAACAACACATATAATAGTAAGATACAAAAGAAAATAATACATATGTAGAATGTAAAAATGTAGAAAACATTCTTATTTTCATTTCTTTTTTTAAAATGGTTTTTGAAAATCCATTTCAAACTTTAGATAAAAAAGCAAAACACTTAGAATAGCTTAAAAAACAAAAAAACCCATGCACTAATAAAACTTCTCTTTTCTCTAAAACTCATGAAACATAAAAAAATAAAATCTAGAGCTACTCAAGCCAGGTTAGGTTCAGCTACAGATGAAGAAAGCACAGTAGGTCACAGCTAATATCCGTGGATGCACTGTGGATCTAAGTCAAAGGAAAACATTTAAAGTAATTATTAGAATGTCAGTATCCATACCAATACTAAACCCTAGACTTTATTTTGAGAATTCAGAAATTTATCCAAACTGATTTTTGGTTAAAGTTGTAGCTATTAATATTTTTAAAGATAAACTGCATATACTAATATATTTTGTTGGTTTTCATTGCTGTAGATCTTGATCATCATCAGCTAACCATTAATAAGTGTCTGAGTATAAACAATGTAAATCAAATATTCAAATGTTCCTCCTTTGTAGCATATAATTGCATGCCCTCATTCATTTTATGGATTGGTAAGATTGATGTACTGCCACAAATTTCCAGTTTCACCAAATCATTATTAGTGAATTTGAAAGATGTAAATCCAGAACCTGCAGATTGTCGGTTTCATAGAACAATAGGCAAATGGTTATCACTGTTATTTATTTCACTGAGGAGAAACACAGTTTGATAAAGTAACTTCCCAGTTCAAGGATATATGTAGTTACTGTTAGTCTGTAAACAATAATATTTCTGTCAACTGCATACCATGCATATTGGAACATACTGTACTTAGCCCAAAAATATGATTTTAATGGATATAACTTGAAAAAAATAACCCTTTACTTTCTATTTAAGAATGATTTAAAGTTATTTGAATCACACTATATTTTATATTATTATAATATCCACAGGAAGACTTAGTATTTTAATGAATGTCTCCTTTTCTTGCTACTGGTTTTCTGGAAATGAACAGTTTGCTTTCTGTTGCCAAGGAAACAGATTTTTGTATAGATGTAATGTAGCACAGATGTCAAAAGAAACCACTAAAGTGGAAAATTTAATTTCATTTTTGCTCATGAAAGTAAGCAATTTGCTCTAATCAAAGTGAAATCAAAATCATTATGAGAATGTGCAAATGGGAAATTAAAAAAATAATGCTGGTAAGCATTTGTTTTGTTTATCAAGATTATATAAAATCAATGTAAAATATCCTAGTATGTACTAGAATTAAATAAACTATTAACAACTTAATATTTCTTTATTCTTTTTCTTATCTATGGTTTGGATGAAGATTGTATGTCATACACCTCAATAATTCCAGTTTACTATGGCATATTCAATTTAAAATAATATTTAATATAAAGACTATAACAACAGTTCAAAAGAAGATGCAGTTAAAATTCAGATGATATTAAATATAAATGGTCTTAAGTGATTTGTTTTCAACAAGCAAATAAAAATTAAGTGGTGCAAAGTACAGAAGCCTCTGTTGGACAGGTTTCTGATTCCGGGATATGCCTGACAGAAACATTTCCAACCAACTTTGAAATAGTTTGTTTTCAGAATCTAGAGTTTATGGTGATCCATTTTCACGGGGTGGCTTCCTCTTGGTCTCCTTGTCTTAATGTGAATTCTTAAAAGTGAACATGAAGAATGTAATTTGCACTTTCTATCCCTAACCCAAATGTTGTAGTCCAGGTATTTGGAATGTTAAATGGTTCTGGAAAATAGAATATTTTTGACAGTGAATTCTTTAAGTTGGAGGGTAAAGTTTTTCACATGAGAAAGCACTTAATAACAATTCCAAATCTCTACATGTCATAATTTTGTCATTATAATCAGTGGCTACATGGACTTTTTAAATTTAGCTTTTAATTATAAGATTCACAGTATAATATGAAGTCATTTAACAAAGTGACTTGTGATCTGAATGAGTTCTATCAAAATGCCTAAGAGCCTCTCTTACAGGTGTCATGCAATATTAACATACTGGGACTTTAGTGGGGAGCTCAATGGAGGATTAGTATCTCATTGATCCCTAAGAAGGAATTCCAACTGCACTCAAAAGTCAGTGCCTAGATTAGTGGTCCTCTACCTGTTGTTAATGACTGACCCTCTTGGGGATTTAACACCTCTATCACAGCGGTTGCATGTCATAACTTGCATAACAGATATTTACACTATGGTTCATAACAAAGCAAAACTATAGTTGTAAATCAGCATTAAAAATAATTTTATAGTTGGAGGTCACCACAACAGGAGAAACCACATCCAAAGGCCAAGCATTAGGTAGGATGCAAACCACTGGCCTAGATCTTCAGGGGTTAGTAACATGAAGATACAGCTATACAGGTGGGATCATTCAGACAACCACTTAAGGTTTCAGATTTTGTAGCATAACGGAAGTTAAATATTTTTGTTTTTTCAAATTCAAGAGAATCCAATGGATCTTTATGAAATTAAAAGCTATAAAAGTTCAAAAATTTCCATTATTGAGATTTATAAATTTCGGATTAATCAATATAGCTTTATTTTAATGCTTTTAGTTCATGTGACCATTTGATAATTTCCATCAATTTTATTACAATTTTCTGGTCTTTGTAATAGTAGTGCTTATCAAGAAGATTTTCCTTCAGGTCCATTAACAACATAATGCTTCACTGAGATGATTTTTGTTTTGTATATGTATGTTTACATACATATATATATGCAAACAGATTGCAAAACAAATATATATATCATGTACATATATATATATATCATGGATAATATTACTTACTTGACTCAATAAATTTCTAAACATACAATGGAATAAGTGATATGTGTTCATATTAGTTTTACTCTTGAACAAATACTTTCTGCAAATTTAATATTTCTCAGGCCATCTTTGCATTACACAAGTTGCTGACAGTTATGAAAAATTATTTAAACATGTATTCAATGAAAGTACAGAAAAAATACATCTAAAATGCTATTTCTGAAGACATGTATCTATAATTAGAAGCATGAAAATTAAAATATTATATGAACATTTATAGAAACATAAAAATGACAACACATATTAAAATATCCTCTGCTTTACTATTAAGGCTTGTTTGAGTAATTTTTCCCAAGTGATCGCTATTTCTAGTATATGTTAACATAAAAGGGTCCTCAGTAAACGTACTAATCCCCAACATGAATTTTCTAAAATTAAGTGCCCATTGCTTAAAAAATTATCTCATTAAAAATAGTAAACATACTTATTTATCTTGGGAATGATTTTTATTTTAAAATACTTTTTAAAAATTTAGTATATATTTTTATAGAAAAAGTCTTTTTTATCCATGTATTCCCTTATTCCCACTCAATTCCCTCTCCTAAGCCCTCCCTGTCAGCCTTCAGCCTCCCACGTCACCATCCGCTCATCTCCTCCCCTGAAAGGGCAAGAGGTCCCAAAGTGGATCAGTGCAACATTCACTCCAAGCAAGTCAAATTTTCTGGGTTAGGTGTTGCTGTGGAGGAAATGTGCTCCAAGTTTTCAGTCCATGCACTGAAACAGTCTGAATCCTAGTCTTGAGGCTCCACATGTTGCTCATGCCAGTGGACAGTTGCCTACCCTTGAAGGGCCTAGCTTCTTTTACTTATGGTTCCCAGGTGACTGTTCTTGATGCAAAGAACTCCTCAGACGTCCAGCCAGCTATTGATGTGAGGATTTTCCCTTGCTCATATAGAGTCCCTTCCCTGCTCTTAGCTGGACCATGGACTCTGCCCAGTGCTCAGCAATGTATCCCTCTACCTTTATTCATTGTTGGATGAAAGTTGTGTGATGATACTTAGGGTGGTTATTCATTTGATTATAGGGAAATTGCTGTTTAGGCAATACCTTTACTGTTGGTTGGAGACCTAGCCAGGACATTGTGTGAGTGCTTGGAGGGTTTCCCTAGCATGTGGTCTCTTTCCAACCCCACATTGGATGCCTCTTAAGATCTCTATCTCTCTTTCTTTTTTTCTCCCTTGTTGTTCCTCTTACTCAATCATCTCCTTTTCTCATGATTTGCTTCCAACTTCTTAGGCTCCCAATTTGCTAAAGAGATCTTCTCTATTTTCTCTTCCTAGGGGACTCTCTAGATGTCTCTCTTAAGTTCCTCCAGATCCTAAGCTGTTCAGTGGTTGTGGATTGCAGCTTGGGTGTTCTTTGCTTTTTCTTTAAAGTCCACTAATGAGTGAGTACACCCCCTGCTTATCTTTCTAGGTTTGTGATACCTCACTCAGGAGGATATTCTCCAAATCCATCCATTTGCCTGCAAATTTTAGGATATCATCTTTTCTTACTGCTGATAGTACTCCATTGTGTAGATGTACCATAGTTTGTTAATCCATTCTTCAGTTGAGGGAATCTAGGTTGTTACCAGGTTCTTGCTATTAAACATAACACTGCTATGAACATAGTTGAAATAATGCCATTGGAGTGTGCCTGTGCATCCTTAGGATCTACACCCAGAAGTGGTATTGTTGGGTCCTTGGGGAGATTGATTCTCATTTTTTTGAGAAACCATCATACTGCATTACAGATTGGCTCAACAAGCTTACACTCCCACCAACAATGAAGGAATGTTCCCCTTGCTCCGCACCCTCTCCAGCATAGGCTATCATCTATGTTTTTAATTTTAGACATTCTGACAGGTGTAATGTGATATCTCAAAGTTGTTTTGATTTGCCTTTCTCTGATGTCTAAAGATGTTGAGTACTTTTTCAAGTGCCTTTCAGACATTTGTAATTCTGATGAGAATTCTCTTTTTATTCTTCACTCAAACAGCTCACTGAAGTTTCTCCTCCCCCTACTTTTCCCAGTTCTTCCACTATTGCCCCTTTCCCTTGAATGATTCCTCCTAAGCCTCCCCAAGGATATCAACAGAACACTGCAAAGTAAGTTAAAATAGATTAGGTAAAAATGCTAATCAAAACTGAAACACAAAGCCAAGTAGGAGGAAAGGGGTCACCAAAGCAGACAATAGACTCAGAGACAACTCTCTCTCCTACTCTTTGGAATCCCACAAGAACACTGTTACTACAGTCTCTGTGAGCTCCTACTCACCTTGCTCATTTGACTCTGTGGGTTGTGTTCTTATGGTGTCTTCCACTTCTGTTGTTTCTGCAAACTTCCCCACTCCTCCTATGAAGAATTAGTTCAGAGCAAAGTTTTGAGTATCAGTTACATGTGCATAATGTGGTTGGAAGAAAGATAGTTGAGTGTGATTGTACAAAAAGTAGTTGAGAAAATAGTTCATTGTGAGTGGTTTAAAGGAACATGTATGGATGATGTGTAGAAGAAAACTCTTGGAGTGTGCTGTGTTTGGCTTTGTGTTCGCAGAATCTTTGCTGCTCTACAATTGCTAGGTGACTACTTTGTCTCTTGGGGCTGTTTTTATGCAATATCCTTAGATCTGTTTTTCATTACCTATGTTCTTATATTTTTAATATTCTTAGTTTTTCCTTTCCCTCTGCCTACATTGGGTATAATGCAAACTGCAGAGGAGAGAGATTGTAAGTTTATGAAACTGCTCAAGTAAGCCAGGGCACTAAGTTTAAGTCTGTCTATTATTTACTGATATTATAACCATGGCATGATAACAAATTTCTCAGTGCCCATCCTCTGTAATATAAAAAATTGTAATATAAAGACTAAAAGTCTTTACATTTTGGCATCTTACACATTCAAATCTTGGAGGAATGTTTTTGACATATAATTAAATGCAATGAAAGATGGCTGAAATGATAGTGACCTATGTATAGACAAAAATTGACATCCTTGATAAATCAACGAGTTGTAAAATATTGGCCTTAATTCCTTGGGAAAGATAAAATGGTAAAATAAATTACAAAGGAAAAGATTAAGATAAAAATCACTCTATACTGATTTTAGCTCAGAATTTTCTGTCCTATTATAAAAGAGAAGAAAGATTGTATAATGTTATATAGGTTATCAGAGATAAAGAGCTTAGTGAAGTTTTAATTAAGTTAGTCTAATTATGGGAGCAGTGTTCTGGGGGAATATAAACTTTATCCCTACCTATGAGCTAAAGATCATTGCCTTCTATTGCTCAAAATATAGCAACATTTACCTGTTCTATTGTGTTCTCTATAAATTTAGTGCTTTAAAGTGATGTGGATTTAAATATATTTTGCTTTGATAGTAGAATCACAAAATTGTCAAGTCTAACTAGAGTATTTAGGTAGGATAATATAATACTAAAAATGTAAAATAATGAGAAAGTGCTTTAAAATATTTTTTAATGGATAAATTTTATAACAAAACAGACTACTTTTATGGTTCAATTTACTTTCCTAATAATGCCTTTGCAGACCCTGGCTCTGAACAGCCTCCCACTTTTGTGCTGAGCACAGCTCACTCAGAAAAGGGCTGGCATAATAGCAGCAGGGAACAGCTGAGTCTCTTGGTACTGGGCAAAGACCTCAGCTGGGGAACACAGTCTGCACAGACCATGAATGGCATAATAGTGGCAAGGAAGCAGAGGAGTTCCTAAAAGCACAACTGAGAGGTCTGAGGTCAGAAGGTGACTTTTATCACCTGAACACAGGATCAGAAGCACCACTCTGCTTATGTGCAAAGCACAGTCCACCCAGAACATGGATAGTATAATAGCAACAGGGGAACAGCCAAGTCCCTAGGTGCACAGTTGAGAGTTGAGAATTCAAGAGGTGACAACTGGCATCATAACATTGCAACCACATGAGAATAGCTGACCCTGTGAACACATAGCTGATTAAGAGCCCTCAGACCAACAACTCACTAAGAGCTGACCGAGTGAACTGGGGAAACAGTGGGCAGATGGCAATGCAAGAATACATACAACAATACAAAGGTCAACAAGACACCATCAGAAGAAGCAAGTAGTACTATAGCTTCAAGACCTGAACATAACACATAACAACAAAGAGGGAACAAAAGAAAATGACCTTAAAAACAGCTTGTGAAACTAATAGAAGCCTTAAAAGAGGATATTAAAAATCCTTTAAAGAAATAGAAGAAAATACAAACAGAAAATTAGAAGAGATGAAAAAAG
>PVIH01016601.1:28337-45214 GCA_004025045.1 Sigmodon hispidus
AAAAAAAAAAAAAAAAAAAAAAAAAAAAAAAAAAAAAAAAAAAAAAAAAAAAAAAAAAAAAAAAAAAAAAAAAAAAAAAAAAAAAAAAAAAAAAAAAAAAAAAAAAAAAAAAAAAAAAAAAAAAAAAAAAAAAAAAAAAAAAAAAAAAAAAAAAAAAAAAAAAAAAAAAACAGATGAAAGAAATTTACCAAGAATTAAAGATTAAAATAGAATCAATAAAAAAGGCACAAACTGAGACAAAGCTAGAAATAGAAAATCAGAAAAAAACAACCCGGAATCACAGATTCAAGTATAACCCACAAAATCCAAGAGATGGAAGAAAGAAACCCTGTGGTGGAAGACTCGATAGTGGTAACAGATACATCAGTTAAAGAAAACACTAAAACAAAAAAGTCATAACACAAAATGTCCAGGAAATTTGGGACACCATGAAAAGACCAAACCTGAGAATAACTGAAAATTGAAGAAGAAGAAGAAGAAGAAGAAGAAGAAGAAGAAGAAGAAGAAGAAGAAGACCAATTCAAAGGCACAGAAAATATATTCAACAAAATCATGGAAGAAAACTACCCCTACCTAAAGAAGGAAATGCCTGTAAGCATACAGGAAGCCTACAGAACACCAAGTAGACTACACCCACAAAAAAGTCTACTTGCCATATAATAAGTCTCTAAAACTCTAGAACAAAGAAAAAATACTAAGAGTTGCAAAGGAAAAAGGTCAAATAACGTAAAAAGGCAGACCCATCAGAATAACACCAGACTATTCAATGGAAACAATGAAAGCAAGAAGGTCCTGGTAAGACATTATACAGACACTAAAAGTGCCTGGTTGCCAACCTAGACTACTGTACCCAGCAAAACAATCAATCACAATAGAAGGAGTAAACAAGATATTTCATAACTCTAACCCTAACCTAACCACAAATCTCACCCTACAAAAAGCCCTAGAGGAAAAACTCCAACCTAAGGAAACCAGAAACACCCATGTAACTATAAACAAATGATAAGCCCACAGAAGACCCCCTAAAAAAAGGGAAACACAAGCTACTACAAAAAAATGATGGGAAATACTGATGATTGGTCATTAATATCTCTTAATATCAATGGACTCAATTCATCTATGAAAAGACATACTCTAACATGATGGGTACAAAAACAGACAGAAACCATTATACTGCTGCATACCAGAAACACACCTCAACTTTAAAACAGACACAGGCTCAGAGTTAAGGGTTGGGAAAAGAATTTACAATCAAATGGCCCTAAGAAACTAGCAGGTGTAGCCATTCTAATAGCTATCAAAATAGATTTTAAAATAAAATCAATAAAAAGAGACCAGGAAGGTCACTACTTATTCATCTTAGGAAACATTCAGCAAGACAAAAATTTCAGCCCTTAATATCTAGGCACCTCCATATGTAAAAGAAATACTTCTAAATCTTAAACCCCATACCAAACCTGACACACTAAAAGTAGGAGACTTTAATACCCCACTTTCATCCTTAGAAAGGATCAACCAGACAGAAACTCAGCAGAGAAATTAGGAATCTAGCAGAAGTTATAACAAAAATGGACTTAGTAGATATATACCAAACCCTCCACCTTTGGAGGAATACACATATTTCTCAGCACCCCATAAAGTTTTCTCTAAAACTGACCACATCCAAAGTCATATCCAAGCAGATATCAACAAGTACCAAAAAATGGGTATAACTTCTTGTACCATTTCAAGTCACCATGGTCTAACATTAGAGTTCAACAACATCAAGATTCACAGAAAGCCTACCACCTCATGGAAATTAAACATCACTCAACTGAACCACCTCTGGATCAAGGAAGAAATTAAGAAAAAAATCAAAGAGTTCAATAATTTAATGAAAATGAATCCATGACATGCCCAAACTTATGGAATACAATGAAGCAGTCTTAAGGAGAAGATTAATAGCACTAGATGACTACATGAAAAGACTAGAGAAATTCTACACAAGAGAACTGTCAGCGCATCTGAGGATCCTAGAACAATTAGAAGCAAATTCACCTAGAAGGAACAGATGGCAGAAAATGATCAAACTTAGAGCTGAAATCAGCACAATTTAAAAAAATGAACAGCACAAAGAATCAATGAATCAAAGAATTGGTTCTTTGAGGAAGTCAACAAGATAAATAAATTCTTATCAAAACTAACCAAACCTCAGAGAGAGAGAGTATCCAAATCAAGAAAATCAGAAACGAATAGGGGAATATAACAGACACCCTAGAAATCCAGAGAATTATCAGGTCATACTTTGACAACATATACTCTACAAAAATGAAGAACCTATAAGAAATGGACAGCTTTCTGGAAAGATATCATTTTGCAAAATTAAGTCGAGATCAGACTGAAAGAGTCCTATTATTTATTATTACAAAGGAAATTGAAGCTGTCATTAAACATTTCCCAAATAAAAAAAAGCTCAGGTCCAGAGAGTTTCAGTGCAGAGTTCTACCATACATCCAAAGAAGAGCTAATACCAATACACATCAAACTGTATACAGTACAAACCAAAGGAATATTGCCAAACTCTTTATAAGACACCACAATAAACCTGATACCCAAGCCACTCAAAGATGCAACAAAGAAAGAGAATTACATTTCAGTTTCCCTCATGAACATTGATACAAATATCCTGAACAAAATTGTAGTAAGCCAAATTGAACAACATATAAAAATAGTTATTCACCATGATCAAGTAGGTTTCATCCCAGAAATGCAGGACTGGTTAAACATATGGAAAAGTGTAAAATTCATCAATCATATAGACAAACTGAAGGAAAAACATCAAATTATCATTTCCTTAGATTCTGAAAAAGCTTTTGACAAAATCCAAAACACCTTTATGATAAAAGTCCCAGAGAGATCAGAAACACAGGAAAAATACCTAAATATAATAAAAGCAATTTACAAAAAGCTGACTGCCAACATCAAATTAAGAAAAACTCAAACAATCCCACTAAAATCAGGAATTAGACAAGGCTGTGCCACTAAAATAGAATAGACTATCTATTCAACATAGTTCTTGAAGTTTTAGCTAAAGCAATAAGAGAATGAAAGAAGATTAAAGGGATACAAATTAGAAAAGAAGAAGTGAAGCTATCTCTATTTGTAGATGATATGATTGTATACATAAGTGACCCACAAAATTCTTCCAAGGAACTTCTATAGCTGATAAACACCTTCAGCAATGTAGCAGGATATAAGATTAACTCAAAGAAATCAGTAGCCCTCTTATAAACCAAAGATAAAAGGGCTGAAAAAGAAATAAGGAAAACATCACCTTTTATAATAGCTGAAAATAGCATTAGATATCTCAGGGTAACCATAACCAAAGAGTATCAGATACATTTGACAAAAATTTTAAAACTATGAAGAAGGAAACTAAAGAGGATATAAGAAAATTGAAAGACCTCCCATGTTCCTGGATAGGTGAGAACAACATAGCAAAAATGGCATTCTTATCAAAGCAATCTACAGATTCAATGAATTTACCATGAAATCGAACACAATTTTTTATACACCTTGAAAAAATAATACTCAATTTTATTTGAAATAACAGGAAATCCAGAATTGCCAAAATAATTTTGCTCAACAAAAGAACCTTAGGAGACATCACCATCCCCGGACTTCAAATTATACAATAGAGCCACAGTAATAAAAACAGCATGGTACTGGCATAAAAACAGACTTTTGTATCAACAGAATCAAACTGAAGACCCTAACATTTAGCCACGCCCCTATGAACACATGATTTTGACGAAGAAGCCAAAAATACTCAGTGGAAGAAAGATAGTATTTTCAACAAATGGTGTTGGCATAACTGGATGGTAGTGTGTAGAAAAATGAAAATAGATCCAAATCTATCACCTTGTACAAAACTTAAGTCCAACTGGATCAAAGACCTCAACATAAACCCAGCTACACTGAACTTGATAGAAAAGAAAGTGGGAAGTGACCTCCAATCAATTGGCAATGGTGACCACTTTTTAAATACACCAGTAGCACAGACACTAAGAACAACAATCAATAAGTGGGTCCTCCTGAAAGTGAGAAGCTTTCGTAAGGCCAAGGACATAGTCAATAAGACAAAATGACAGCCCACAGAATGAGAAAAAAGTTTACCAACCCTACAAGTGACAGAGGATTGATCTCTAAAATATAGTGAGAATTCAAGAAACTCAAGCCCAAACCATTAATAACCTAATTAAAAAACAGGGCTCAGAACTAAAAAGGGAATTCTCAACAGAAGAATAACAAATGCCTAAAAGGCACATGAAAAAGTGCTCAACATCTTTAGCTATCAGAGAAATGCAAATCTAAGCAACTTTGAGATACCACCTTATATCTGTCAGAATGGCTAAGATTAAAAACACAGATGACAGCCTATGAGAGGATGCAGAGTGAGAGGAACCCTTCTCCATTGTTGATGGGAGTGTAAACTTGTTCAGTCACTTGTTCAGTATGGCAGTTTCTCAGAAAATTGGAACTTAATCTCCCCAATGATAAAGCAATACCACTCTTTAGGCTTATACTAAAGAAGTACATTTCCACCCCAGATGCATTAGCTCAACTATGTTCATAGCAGCGTTATTCATAATAGCAAGAACTTGGAAACACCCTAGATGCCCCTCAACTGAGGAATGGATTAACAAGCTGTGGTATATCTACACAATGGAGTACTACTCAGTAGTAAGAAAAAATGATACCCTAAAATTTGCAGGCAATTGGATGGATATGGAGAATATCCTCCTGAGAGAGGAAATTCAAACCCATAAAGATAAGTAGGGGATATACTCACTTATTAGTGGACATTAAACAAAAAACAAAGCATATCCAAGTTGCAAACAACCACAGAACAGCTTGAAATCTGAAGCACTTTGGACTGGCACTTGTAGCCCATTCCCTCCAGAGGAACACCTGACCCAGTCTTGATGTTGGTTGGGATGAGGAAAGCGGACCTGCTTGGAGTGGATGCTGAAGTAAGTTACCTTGGGACCTCTTGGCCTTGCTTGAGAAGAGATAAGGAGATGGGGAATAGAGAGAATGACTGGCATGGGCAGAAGGGGAAAAGGACTGTGAACAAGGGGATACATGTACAAAAAATTAGACTTTATTCATAATAAATAAAACAAAACAAACAAAAGAAAGCCGGGTGAGCAAGCCCTTATGGTGATATATTTTATATTTTATAAAATCAGTCATGAATATAAAAAAAAATCGAAATATACATGGAGTAGATACCAGGAGTACTAACAACAAACGTAAAGATAATATAACCAAAATACTTCATTACTTGTCAAAAAATTGTTAATCCCATAGTTATGAGGAAAAAAACCCTCCCTGGCCCCAATCATCATGACAAAATTAATTATAGCCTTTTGTGGGGGTTGTTATTTATTTATTTATTTTTAAGAAGAAGACTTGATTGGCAAATTCTTAACCAAATTAAACTATAAAAGAGAAGACCTAGTTAAATAAAACTTGAAATTGAAAAGCAAAAATTATAACAGTTATGAATGAAATTTCAGAAAATCATAAGGACATACATTATAAATTTGTTTCAATAAATTGAAGAAACTGAAAAAACTGGTGAATTTTTGGATGACAAAATTAAACCTAAATTCAATGAATTATTTTAACAAATGCATACTCTGTAACCTGCTTGAAATGCTTATAAGTACTCCATATTAAAATAAAAACAGCAATAAAAGAAACAAACACAAGAAAATATGGACTTACTAAAGAATTCTACTATAACTTAAAAGTCTAAGACAAATACATATCATTTAAGTTCATAAAGCCTAAAAAATAAACAAAGCCTTTAAAATTCATGACTCAGCTTTTAAAGGCTAGGCTCACAACCAAAATTAAAGCTTTTTTATTCATGTAGATGGATTATCCATTGTTACAATCAGGAATAAAGAGATCACAGTAGATGTAAGAGAGAAAATGTTTTTATAGCTCTAGGGTAGGTAGTGTCCAAATGAGAAATTTGGCTGATAAATAAGTGATGTTACAGGAACAGAACATAAGCACAACAAATTAGATATGATGACTTATTAGACACAACTGCAAGGTGATTTTAAGACAATCATAACACCATGAAGTCATATAGTCTTTTGAAACAAAGTTTAAGTTTTAAGATGGTTATAACCTTTTTAAAAATATATATTTATGTATATTGGCGTTTTGCCTGCATGTATGTCTGTGTGAAGAACTTGAGTAATAGATAGCTGTGAACTGCTATATGGGGTGTTATAGCTTCTTAAAATAAAGACATCATTGCCATTTCCAAGCTTGAGAGTATAGAACCATTTGCAATCAGAGTTACAGGTGGGACATAGCTCAATTCTAGTGAAACAGAGGTTCAGTCCTAAAGAGGTATGAGCTCACTTTTTCTTTTTTAGAAGAAGCCATTTAAGTCTAAGATGGAGGCAGATTGGTTCGTTAAAAGTAATAAAATATTTTAAAAATATATACTAAATTGACCAAAAGTAGTCATACATAATATCAATATTTTCCCCCTTTTTTTAAAGGCTCATAAATCAAGGAAAATTCTTAATATAAAAAGTTATTTAATTTTTATTTGTGTGCTTAAATTGACATTTGAATTTGAACCAGTTTTAAAAGCTACAGTAAATCATTTTAATTTCCTCTCTGGAAATATTGTCTTTTCTCCTTTATGTTGGAGTTTGAAGTCTGTTTCCATAGAAACCATTCCATCAAGCCAGAATTGAAAAGCTCTTAAATGCAATAAAATAAGCTTTACTATCTCCTCCTAGGATGGTACAAACAACTCAAAACATTACGATGGTTACATTTAATTCTTGTGGACATTTTGTGGATTCTTATCATAATTCTTGAATTAGAGACAGCTATGACTATCCACTCTTGTTTATCTCTCCTTCTCTGCAGTGCTGTCAAAGGCCTTTAACTTGCTAGGCAAGTACTCTACTACCTCTACCTCCCGTCATCTTTTTTACTCCCTATTGTCTTTCCTATTCCTTGTTTTCTATAATAGTGCAACATGACCATTTTAATAAATTAGAACAAATTTATTATTAAAAGCATAACATACATTTATTTTATCTTATAATTCTAGAAGGAGGAATTCTAAAATTCTTTTAACTGAGGTGGACAGAGATGGTTTTTGTTTTAGAATCCTTGTTGAATCTTTGTCTTTACTCTGCTGGCTCTTGTAAGCCACATGTATTATTTTACTCATCATTTCATATCACTCCAGTCATTAGCTTACATTGTCACTTGTGTTACCAATAGTGTTTAGTCCTTATCCTCATAGTAATTTTGTTATTCTGCCCTACTTACCCACATAGCAATACAATTTCTTCCCATCTTCAAAATCCTATTTTAGTAGTGTGGGCAAAGGCCCATTTTACATTTCCATGATTTCCATGCAAAATATTACATTTGTTTTTTTTATTGGCATCATTAAGATTTTTATTCATATTAATAAAATATTTTAAAACTAAAAATTAGAATTTATCTTGCTTTGTAAAAATATTTAAAATTCTAAAATATCTCTCTCTCTCTCTCTCTCTCTCTCTCTCTCTCTCTCTCTCTCTCTTTCTCTCTGAGTTTATGTGGCCTCATGTATGTCTAGCTGCCTACAGAGGAGAGAGGCTATCAGATCCCCTAGAACTGAAGTAACAGGCAGCGTTGAGCCACTAATGTAAGTACAAAAACCAGCCAAATCCTCTGCAACAGCAGAAAAAACTTCTAAGCACTGAGTCACCTCTCCAGCCTCTGGAAATTAAGTTCATAAAAAATATTTACATGCACATGTCCAGAGAAATACTCAGAGACAAGGCAAGTGGGCTTGGCTCTAACATACATAATCTGAAATAATTATATTTGAATAAACTGTAATATCCAAAGTTTTAGGTATTAGTCTTTATTTTAATTTCCATTTCTGATTTAAACAAAAAGAAAGATCTACCTGCCAAGTCTTCTACAATTTTAAAAGTGGAACTATAGTTGCAGATAAAGAATGGGACTCCCCTATGACTAAATCATTTATTTATTTATTCATTCATTCATTCATTTTCTCTCTCTCTTTCTCATTAGTGAACTTCATGGCTCTCTTGGATGGAATATATCACTTATCACATGTGAGAAGTTCACAATACATGTTAGAATAGTTATGTACTATGCAACGATACTTTCTTTGGTCAGTCAAAGTATGTGTGACATAATCTCATATTTTATGGTTGTGTCATAGGTCACACTATATAAGTTGTAAGTACATTGCTTGTACAATTTCAAGTTCTATGATGGTTCATCTAGAAGAGTGGATAATCACTTTTAGTAAGGAGGGTTTTTTTTTTTGGTTTGGTTGTGTTTTTTTTAAAGAATAAAGTTTCATTTTGTATTCATGTGTCCCCTTTTCAAACTCCCTTGCCCCTCCCAACCCCTTGCAGTCACAGTCACTCTCTCTTCTCCCCATCCCCTCATATCCTACCCTCAAAAGGCAGGAAGTTCCAAGGTGGCTTGGTTCAGTGGTTTTAGTTTGCAGCTTGGTGTGCTTTGTTTTGATTAAAGTCCACTAATGAATGAGTACATCCCCTGTTTATCTTTCTGGGTTTGTGATACCTTGAGCAGGAGGATATTGTGAAGCGTTTTTTAGTATGTCTTTTATTTTCAAGAATGAAAGCTGTTATATACTTAGATTTTAATGTAAGCTTTAAATTACTTTTTTACTGTAAAAGAGAGATTTTTCTGTTTATTATACAATGAATTATCAAAGGAAATTTCCAGGTTCACATCTGAGCGTATTGTAATAATTAATCCTATTATTCTTGGTCTCTGTTTTTATTTCTAGTGTGATTATTTCACATTATTTTTCTATAGGTTTTTACAACTGTGTTTAGGAATTTTGTTTTTAAAAGTAAAATTACATTATGATATTTTTCTGTTTCATTGAAGAATTAAATCTGTTATAAATATATCCTTATCACTAACTATTATCGTGAAAGAAATTACTTTTAGTTTTATATATAGTATACTGTTCTTGGGATAAAAGAATAGAAAAATAAGTTTGCATGCTCAGATATGATAAGTACTAAGTTTCTGTTTGTAACATGTCAGCCTCTATCTACCAGAGTTATTCCAGAAGTTATCTCTAACACTCCTTGGCATTGCATCAACATTTTTTATAAAATTATATCAATTGTCATTTTCCTTATGTAATTTGTCCTTATTTGTCTGTAAACAGTGACAAACTTTCCTATTGTCATTGTAGTAAATTGATAGGAATCATCTGTTGTATTATTTACATATTTATTTATTTAATTCAAAAGGTCCCTCACATTAGATGCCCAAATTGTTAAGTAATTCTTTTTTTTCCTTCTTCTTTATTTTGTATTTATCAAGAAAAACAGTAAAATGAATTTAAAATGCTGATTAGTTAACACTAACTATAAAGAAGATACAAATCATAAGCATGACTTATCAAGGGTGATAATGCAAATAAGACTGCTACACATATATTTACTTTGTGTTCAGCTTTCCCTCTGAATTTTTTTTTCCATCCCTGTATATCCTTATTCAAGGTCCCTTCCCCCTCCCGCCACATCAGGTCATTTTTTCTTCTCCACAACTCCCCATTCCCTCCCTGGGCTTGGAGCAGACAGTCCTATTGGGTCATTGGGTCAGTGGTTAAGTAATTCTAACTCCAGTTACAGAATGAAAGACAGAGGTAAGAGATTTTGGTAAGCTATTTTTAAATAGCATTCCACAAAGAAAAATAATTAAAAATGGCTATGATTATTGTAAATATGGCTTAATGTATTATATTGCATCATGCATTGTATACATCCTCTGAGCTAAGTTTAACAAATACTTGGGTAAAATTTTTGAATAATATTTCAAATCAAATAAAATCATTACTGCTTTTCTTGCTTTCAAAACAATCATTATTAATTACTACCATTAAATATCTATTTGTTGTCCAGAAAAATTAACTATGGAAAATAAACAGATAATTAGAAGGTAGATTAAGACAGATAGGAAATTGAAGATATTGCTTTAAATCACCTGAATGCATATTTTTTCACATGAAGGTACATTATTAGAGCTAGAGACAAAGGGGGAGAGAGAATAGGAAAGAGAGGGAAAGAGGGGAGCTCAGAGACTGCTTGACCTCTGGCCCGTGGAGAGAATGAATAACTAAGAGAGCTTGCAAACAAGAGGTATCTTTTGTTTCTTTTTACAGAATAAAGTTTCATTTTTTATCCATGCATTTCCTTGATCCTATTTCATTTCCTCTCCCAAATCCTTCTGGTTAGTCTTCAGCCTCCCTCCTCCCCAGTCCCCATCCCCTCCCAAGAAAGGGCAAGAGGTCCCAAGGTGGATTAGCTCAGCATCCACTCCAGGCAAGTCTGATTTCTGCATTTTATTTCCTGGAATGTTTCTTTCATTTTTTGGTTTTCCTTTATATGATTTTCTTTCAAGAATTTGTTCATGTCTTCCAATTTTTTTTTGTATTTTCTTTTATTTTTTTAAGGGAAATTTTATATCCTCTTTTAAGGCTTCTATATTCTTCATAAAGGTGTTTTTGTTGTTGTTTCCTTCTATTTACTCTTCATTTCTCTGTTCAGGTCTTGGTGTTGTAGAGCCACCAGCTTTTTCTGATGGTTTCTTTTTGTTCTTGATATTGTTTTATATATATATATATATATATACATATATATATATATATATGACACTGGTATCTGCCCATTGTTTCCTTGGTTTGCTATTAGTCAGGTCTTATTTAGATCTTAGTCAGTTGTGGCTACAGGGTTTCTGTGTCTCCTGGTCTCCTGTCTGCTCTGGACACGGAGTTTGCATGATCTCTTACTGTGGTCAGGACACAGGGTCCATGTAGACTGGAGACATGTGTCTGTGATGACACAACTTGCCTTGGAGGCGCGTCCTGGCCATGAGATATCCCTCCTCCTATGTGTCCCTGGGGATTCTAGGGAAAGGTTTTTCCCAGCCTTGTTTTAGTGCAGGTGTGGGCATGAGTTCAGACCCAGGACGGTGTCCCTACCCTCAGAGAGGAGGTCTCTATGAGGCCAAATAGCTGGAACTTGCCCACCTCTCACTCTGCTCTGGACATGGGGTTGCCTGAATAAATTTATTTATAATATAATAAATTATCTTCGTTTTAATATTCTAGGCTAAAATATGTTTTTCTCCTTTTTCACTAGATAGAATCTACACGTTTAGGTGTTTAGTTGTAAAAAAATAACAACCGGGGCACAGTGTTTAGAATGTTTTATGTTCTTGCAAAAGTTGTAGATTTCGTTCTCTTACTTATCAGGTACTTAACTGCCACCTATGACTCCAGATCCAAAATATTCAATGACATTTAGATTAAGTAAAAACATGGATAAATAATTGCCATTTTAATTTTTTATAAGAAAAATTTACAGAAGCATTTCATTTAGTCTGCATGTAGGGTATTTATGAACAAAAAAAGAACTAAATGTACTCATCAGGTTTTGCTTTTCTATAAATAGATATTAGTGTTATATTGCCACAATAAGGTAATTATGGATATGAAAGGACTAAATTCTTTTTTAATGTTAAGTATGTCATAGCCTGAGAATTTTGAGGACAATTCTATTCAAAAGGCTTGACATATTTTTGGAGTATTTTGTTGTGTCATAGGTTTAAAGAAAAATTCGTAAGTGGTACTACAGTATTTCAACAGAAAGCAGTTTTGATGTTCTGAAGCATGGTGGAATGACTATAGAAATGAATAAAATAGTTTTCAAAACATAGTTTATGATAGACCAAGTACAGAAAAAAAAGATCTCAAGATAAAGTTGTGAACAGTAGTTCAGGAGAATAATTAAGGATTTGATGATTAAGGTTCTCTCTCTCTCTCTCTCTCTCTCTCTCTCTCTCTCTCTCTCTCTGTCTCTCTGTCTCTCTCTCTCTCTCTCTCTCTCTCCCTCTCTGTATTAAAAAGAGTACACTGCTTCCTACTAATCTGTATGGGTATCATAAAAGTCAAACAAACAATATAAAAAATAATGTATAAGAAATTTATTTGAAGATCAAATCTATGCAGATGGAGTTTATTAACACATCTTTCTCTAGATATCTAACAATTTTATATTCTGCTTTAAAAGATACATGAGAACATCCACAGCACAGCTAAAATTTGACATGTAAATACTATAAAGTTTAATAATTAGTTCACAAAGCATAGTATCTTTATAGGCCCAGATGATTTTGAACTGAGCTGTACTAGCCTCATACACTAGCCTTGATAATGAAATCTTCAAATCTATCATACAAAGACTAGCTTTCATAATTATATCATAGCAGTCATAAAAAGGTTCATTATCTGAAGATTATGATGTAAAATTCTTATAATGGCTCAAGAAAAACATTAACACCTGGTAGGAAGTCACTTATTACTTGGTATTAATTACAAAATCTTTTTAGAAAGAAATTTGGACAATAACATATAGAGGAATTTCACCTGCATTTTGGACCCTATTATAAATTTTGTTTCTAGGAGTTGTTAGATAAGAAATATTGTGCTCTAATGCACTATATGTGTGTGTGTGTATAGCTTGCAAAACTAGGAATATGTAAGAATATAATGACTTCTACAAACTAATATTTAATATTATTTATACAAAACTAAGGGGCAGAGCATATAATATTTGATGGATAAACTTGCGCTGAGCATAAACTTTCAAAACTTGATCTTTAAAAAAAATAAACACCCTTGAAATGCTTCTACAATGCTGTCATATTTAACTTCTCATTGAAAAATGTACCATTTGTAAAGTGCTGTATAGACTTACTGAATGACTCACACTGTGTTCTTGGACAGCACACTAGTTATAAATAATAATATTGTTATTAAGAACCAAAAGAAGTGAAATTTCATAACCTTGCTACCTTGAGGCTAAGTAAAGTAAGTACTGATTTCCATTGCTAGTTCATAGGCATTAAATTTGAAATTATTTAGGCATCTGATCAGCTATCCTTTGAGAAACTTCAGCAGTGGGTCAAGGAAATTAAAAAAATTATGCCAACAAGTTGAAGAGTCAAGGAACAAGTTAAAATGATCATATTTCTTACTAGAGCATGTTTTTATAGGAGAGGTATGTCAATCTCACAAGAAATGAAGCTTTTTCTCACACACGGCTCTGAGTTGCTTAGCTGGAAAATCCAATACCCACACAGAGTACAACATACCTTCTGCTTCTTCAAAATATTTTGAAGCATTTTTTGGTAAAAATAATTTTTAAATTGTATTCTCTAAAAAGAAATGTAAAATATTTTAAATAATTTTAAAATAAAAGTGGTATGTTTAAAAGTAATATTTGAATTTAACAATTATTAATTAATTTATCTGCTTTGATTTTCAGGTAATCAGTAATTATTAAACAAATGTTGATTTCTTAGACCTTAAAATTCAAGTTAACAAACTGTGTTTTATTTTTTTGAGTGATAACATCACCTGATATGTGAGGATAAGTATGCACCTAATCCTGGTATTAATACTTAAGAAAATTAGCAGGATTAATATAGGCAGTTCACTCTATACATTATATTTCCGCTGCAGTTACAAAATAACTGCTTATAGAATCATAAGTAACAGAAAGTTAAAGCTGTAAAACATAAGTAGACATCGAGAAGCCCATTTCAAACAGTGCATCCTAAATTTGTCATTTTTAACATTCGCTGCAATACTTACATTCCTCCCCACTTTTATAAAAGAGTGTCCTGTTAAACTAGCCCTGCATTTCTGGGATGAAGCCTACTTGGTCGTGGTGAATGATATCTTTTATACATTGTTGTATATGGTTTGCCAAAATTTTGTTGAGAATTTTCGCATCAATATTCATGAGGGAAATTGGTCTGTAATTCTCCTTCTTTGTTGTGTCTTTGAGTGGCTTGGATATTAGGTGATTGTGGCCTCATAAAAGGAATTTGGCAATATTCCTTCAGTTTCTACTGTGTGAAATAGTTTGAGGAGTAACGGTAGTAATTCTTCTTTGAATGTCAGGTAGAATTCGGCACTGAAACCATCTGGACCAGGTCTTTTATTTTGGGGGAGGTTTTTAATGACAGTTTCAATTTCCTTAAGGGTTATAGGCCTGTTTAGGTAATTAATCTGATCTTCATTTAATTTTGGTAGATGGTACCTGTCCAGAGATCGAGGTATCACAATCTCAGAAAGATAAGCAGGGGATGTGCTGACTCATTAGTGGTCTCTAAACAAACAAACAAGAAAAAAAGCCAAGCATGCCCAAGTGGCAAACCACAACCACTGAACAGCTTGGGATCAGATACACCCTGGACTGACCCTTCAGATCCCACTTCAACTATAGGAACACCTGACTCACTCTTGAGGGAGGGGGGACAAAACTGGATTTGGCCAGGAGTGGAGACTGATCCAAGCATTATTGGGTCAGTGGGACCATAGGACTGACTGCTCCAAGCCCAGGGAGGGGATGGGGAGTTGCAGAGAAGAAAAAATGACCTGATGTGGTGGGAGAGGGAAGGGACCTTGAATAAGGATATACAGGTATGGAAAAAAAATTCAGATGGAAAGCTGAACACAAAGTAAATATATGTGTAGCAATCTTATTTGCATTATCACCCTTGATAAGTCATGCTTATGATTTTTATCTTCTTTATAGTTATTGTTAACTTCTCAGCATTTTAAATTCATTTTACTGTTTTTCTTGATAAATACAAAATAAATGAAGAAAAAAAAAGAGTGTCCTGTTTTTTATATGAGTTTACAAATATATACCTTGATTTTATCATGGACCTAAGACACATAAACTTTCTTTCAATGCTATTCATTCTTCAGTATAATTACTAAAGTGGTACACTAAGTGGGTAATTTTTATAATAATGGAAGCATGGAGAAACTGAGCACAGTACCTATCCATGGCTTTATTATATCTGACTCTCAGTTCAAGTCATTGTATTCAAAAATACCTATAGCTCAGCAAAACATAAAATAAGATTTAAAATTCAATTAGTTAACCAAAAGTATTCATTTTTATCAAATTATTCTCAGTTAATATTTGGGTACCTGGGAACACCCAGGTGCAAAAGACAGCTCCTGTTTAAACAAAGTCATAGAAATAATCAATATTTTATCATTTAATACGTTCTAGGATAGGAGTGTTATATAAGTAGAAGTGAAGCATTGTGAAGTGAGAAATTTTCCATGAAGAGTAAGTATACTGACTATACTGTGAAAATGACACAGGATTTGAAATATGGGGGAGAAATTATTTAGCTTAATAAATGTGAGCAATTAGAATGCATGTTGAAAGAAGCCAGAAACTTGCAAAACCATATAAAAAATATTAGCCTGAGATCTCATAAACATATCTTTAACATAAAATAAGTAATATTTGATATGACTTCTTCTTAAGTGTATACAATTTTAATTTTTTTTTGTTTTTTTTTGTTTTCTTTTTTTTCTTCTTTATTTTGTATTTAACAAAAAAAAGTAACATGAATTTAAAATGAGGAAAAGTTAACAATAACTATGAACAGGATAAAAATCATAAGCATGGCATATCAAGGGTGGTAATGCAAATAAGATTGCTACACATATATTTACTATGTGTTCAGCTTTCCCTCTGAAATTTTTTTTCCCATCCCTGTATATCCTCATTCAAGGTCCCTTCCCTCTCCCAACACATCTTGACATTTCTCTTCTCTGAAACTCCCCATCCCTTCGCTGGGCAGACAGCAGACAGTCCTATGGTCCCACTGATCCAATAATGTTTGGATCAGTCACCACTCCTGGCCAAATCCAGTTTTGTCCCCCCTCCATCAAGAGTGAGTCAGGTGTTCCTATAGTTGGAGTGGGGTTCGAAGGATCAGTCCAGAATGTTTCTGATCCCAAGCTGTTCAGTGGTTGTGGTTTGTCGCTTGGGTATGTTTGGCTTTTTATTTTTTTTTCTTGTTTGTTTGTTTAGAACCCACTAGTGAGTGAGTACATCCCCTGCTTATCTCTCTGAGATTGTGATACCTCGCTCAGGAGGATATTCTCCAAACCCCTCCATTTGCCTGCGAATTTTTGGATATCGTTTTTTCTTACTGCTGAGTAGTATTCCATTGTGTAGATGTACCACAGTTTGTTAATCCATTCTTCAGTAGAGGGATATCTAGGTTGTTTCCAGGTTTTTGCTATTACAAATAATGCTGCTATGAACATAGTTGAGCTAATACATTTGGTATGTGAATGTGCTTCCTTAGGGTATACACCCAGAAGTGGTATTGCTGGGTCCTTGGGGAGACTGATTCTTAATTTTCTGAGAAACCTCCATATTGCATTCCAAAGTGGCTGAACAAGTTTACACTCCCACCAACAATGGAGGAGTGTTCCCCTTGCTCCGCATACTCTCCAACATAGGCTGTCATCTGTGCCTTTTATCTTAGCCAATCTAACAGGTGTTAGGTGGTATCTCAAAGTTGTTTTGATTTGCATTTCTCTGATGGCTAATGGTGAAGAACATTTTTTCCGGTGCCTTTCAGCCATTCGTAGTTCCTCTGCTGAGAATTCCCTTTTTAAATCTGTACCCCATTTTTTGGTAGGGTTATTCAGGATTTTGGGCTCTAAATTCTTGAGCTCTTTATATATCTTAGAGATCAGTCCTCTATCACTTGTAGGGTGGGTGAAAATCTTTTCCCATTCTGTAGGCTGGCGTTTTGTCCTATTGACAGTGTCCTTGGCTTTGCAGAAGCTTCCCAGCTTCAGGAGATCCCACTTATTGATTGTTGGTCTTAGTGCCTGTGCCACTGGTGTTATATTTAGGAAGTGGTGGCCTGTGCCAATTTGT
>PVIH01016602.1:0-14021 GCA_004025045.1 Sigmodon hispidus
TCTTCCAATTTTTTGTTTGTATTTTCTTCTATTTCTTTAAGGCTTTTTTTCATATCTTCTTTGAGAGCTTCGATGATCATCAAAAAGGAATTTTTGGTGTTGCTTCCTTCTGTTTCCTCTTCATTGCTCAGTTCAGGTCTTGTATTTGTAAGATCGCCACTCTTTTCTGGAGTTACCATGTTGTCCTTTGTATTATTATATAATTTTTTGCACTGACGTTTGCCCATGGCTTTAGTGGTTCACGATTAGATGGCTCCTAGTCAGTTGTGGCGCTCGGATTTGTGTGCCTCCTGTCACCCCTCTGGTCAGGGTCTGAGTCTATCCTTCAGAGACCCCGGAAGATGTTGGCTTGCTCAGTTCGAGGTGGCGGTGGGTAGCTTCCCTCAGCAGGAGCTGCGGGTCTGGTGACCTGCAGAGTTTATCTGCCCCTGCTTGAGAGTGCGCTGGGATTCTGCACTTGGTCCAGGGAGCGGAACCGGAAGCTATGGGCTCTATGTATCTTTAAAATTTTTCACATAACCTTCCTTGTAATTATATTTCATGTCATAGCCTTGTTTATGCAAGGAATTCATAAACTGAAATGCCACAAGGAACTAGCAGGAGGCAGGGCATGAAGAGATGAGCAGTTATCACACAAATGATGAGTCACCAAAGAGTTTCTGGTGCTCAAATTAGGCTGAAAACTGGCCCGAATTACACCATTTGTTGTTGTGAAGAAATGCAGAGCCAGTAATTGCTAGATCTTGAGATTTTTCTAGTTAATTCAAATTTAATATCAACAAGCCACCAGATGTGGTGGCACCTACCTTTGATCCTAGCACTTGAAGTGAGTTCAAGACCAGCCTCATCTGTATTAGAGTTCTAGCACAGTCAGAGTTATGTAGAAAGAGAGATCCTGTCTCCCAGAAGAAAAAAGTCAACAAGCGAAAAATTATTATAATCTAAATATGGTGGTTTGCTATCAATTTATTACTTTTTTGGATCATGTGACACATTGCCCCCTGGTGGAGATTTCCTCCATCCTGCCTTTAGTTTTAAGGGATGAGGTGACAGCAAATTTCTCTGTGGTGATTTTACGTCCGGAAGACTGTCCTGCTGGGTGAGAGAATTGCCCACTTCCAATATCCATGCCAATGGTTTCTTGGTTTGACAGAAAAGACCACAGTGAAATTCAACACTGATATGAAAAGAGAATATTCAAACACAGACAAGAAAAATTCAATACATACATATTTTAATGCTAGTTGGTACAACGTTGAATTATTGCAAAGTATAAATTATTAAAGAATCAGGATGTATTTAGTTACAGCAAAGAGTTTCAAAAACACTGGATAATAGTCTTGGACTATTACGGCTGCATGATTGAGCTTCTGGACCATGACTCACTCAGGCAGCTGTCCTATTTCCTAACTGGTACTAAAAAAGACCTCAAATTTCGTTTTCTCATTTGTAAAACATGGAGATAATAATTCTACCTGTCTTGCAAGGCTTAAAGGGCACATTGTCTTTCATACTCTCAGGGTTAGAAGTTTCTTGTTTTTTTTTTTTTTAAAAATGAGACAGGGGTTTTCTGTGTAGCCCTGTAGACCAGGCTGGCCTTGAGCTCAGGAATCTCCTTTCCTCTTCCTCCTGAGTGCTGAGATTATAGGTATGTGCCAGTAGCACCTGGTGGGAGTTTCTTACCTGTGGATTCAGGATAGGCAGGTAGGGCTGGCTTATCTTCAGTGCACACCCTTGGCCCAGACTGGGTGTGGTTCTTTGTGACTTCCTCATTCTCTCCTTTAGGGTTGATTTATTTTTAACTCTGTCTTCCCGTGTTTGGAACCAAACCTGTGGATAATAAGTTTGGAGTCCAAGACTATTATCCACAGGTTTGTCTCCAAACATGGGAAGCTATATACAAAAAGTATATAGCTTTTGGGCTGATTTACCTACATTTTAAGAATATGGAAGTTGTGTCTGTTTAAAAGAAGCTTGGATACTAATTGTTTGTAGAAAATTTCAGGAGCCCATCAGAAAGAACTGTTGTCATGGTGAACCTTTGCAGAGGGTGGACTGTTGATTTTTTAAATTTTTCACTTAGAAATTACATTCCAACCACAGCTTTCTCTCTCTCCTCTCCTCCCAGTCCCTCCCTTTACACTTCCTCCTCCTCCAGGTCCACTCCTCCTGATAGAAAGTGTCTTAATGGGCTCATATTGCCTTTTTTTTTTAATTTGGAAACTGAAGTAGCAAAGATTCCAGAGTTCCTGACAGAATTTAAATAATGATTAAGGGATTATTGGGCCCATGAGTTTGTATATTTACATACATATATATTTGTATATTTGAAGTGTCATCTAATTGCAGATATCAGGAGCTGGAGAGATGGCTCAGTGGTTATGAGCACTGGCTGCTCTTCCAGAGGACCTGAGTTCAATTCTCAGCACCCACATGGCTGCTCATAATGTCTGTAACTCCAGCACCAGTTGATTCAAGACCCTCACACAGACAAATATGCAGGCAGAACAATGCACATAAAGTAAATAAATTATAAAAAAAATCAAAGACTTTTATGTCTTCTGTACTTAGTTATGAGAATGTAATGAATAATAATGAGGCACTACTAAAGATTAAGGTCTATTCATTAAATATTAGAGAGAGGCAGCATTTTGTTTGAAAGAGAAGACTGACATTGCTTATTAGTACCAGATAGATGATAAACACTACAAATACTCTGCAAATGAATATGATAGCACTTATATCTTTAAATCATTCAGCAGAAAGGCCTGGGTATACACCCTGACATTGATCAAAAGGTTAACGAATTCCTTGTTCCTGAACCATCTTCAAGTCTTACTCACTTTGAGAATTGCTCACACTGGCTCTTCTGTATGTTAGTTTGTTTTGAGGCAGTCTAAGGCATCTCAGACTTGTCTGGAACTGCTATGTAGCTAAGGTTGACTTTGACTCCTGATCCTCCAGAGTGTTAGGATACTACATGCATACTTCATACATGCTAGCCAGGCATTATAGTATTTGAGCGTGGGGACAATTAAGCTACATACAGCATCTCCAGGGTTAACATTAAGCAATACAGAGAGTGAGGAATCAAGGAGGTAGAGAAGTCAGATGGGGCCTGAGAGCTATGATATGATCAATTAATAATGACATTTAAAAGGATATGTAAATATTTATAGCCATAGAGATGCTGTGAAATCTTTGTAATAAAACATTCCCTTCACCCAAAAACAGTGCCACAAACAACACAATAAGGCAGCTATCCATCACATAAATGTGCTGTTTTAATAAAATGAGAAAAATACATGCTCTTACACAGAAACTGCAAAGTTCTGTCTAATATGGTGCAAAGTCAATGAAATTAAACCATTGTTAGGAAGAGAGAGGCGTTCCCTCCTCATTTAGTCCAGTCTCCAGCAGACCTTTCAGTATCTTCTTGGAAAATTTTGAAACCATCCTCTTCTCAAATTTTTTGAAGGGAGAAATACTTATGAAATGAGTTTGTACAAGGCTGGCTGTGGTTCAGCTCCTGCAGAAGCTTGCTGTTTATCTAACTTGTGCCTGAAGGGCACTTCTGCCTATTAAAGGAATGTATAGCAGCCACCCAAACAGACTAACCTCTCCTTCTCAATGGGAAAACATCATGCAGAGATCCTCTACCAATGTCTTTTAGTTCTAGGTCAAATCATGGCATGCACATGTGCATAGTTGAGAAAATACCTAAGGAAAGATATGCACATACTTTCATAGAACAAAAATTAATACCCTCACAAGAAAGACTTTCTAAGTAGTTCTATGTATAAAAATACAGATAAAACCTTAACTCAATCCCAAATATTCATGGAAATAATGGCTGCAGGTAAGTATCTTCTGTAAAATGCACTCCTGAACTCGAGTTTCCAAGTTCTTTCACTGCCAGGAAGGATGGCTCAATGGAGACACAGCACTTTAGCTCAAGTGTGCAAAGGCTTCCAGTCACACTGAACTGTGAAGAACCTTACTTCCTGCGCAGGCATGGACCTTCCAAAGCCCTTCAGAGACTGTTTCCCTGACCTGAGATTGCTTGTCCTAAAGCATCTGTGTTGCCCTTGAGCATTTGTCTGGCCAAGTGCTGCACATTCATCCAGTTGGTACAGACTTCCTGAAATTTATCCTACTGACTTGGTATTTTACTAACTGGGATGTTTCATGTTCCCTGTCACTTTGGAGAGTTCAGGCATCTGGTCTGAATCATTTACCAGCCAATCCTGGGGTACCCTGCTGGGCAAGACTCTTTATCCACTCACAGTGGAATGTTACAGTCAATGTTTTGACCTAAAGCCTGGTGTGGAAAGGTTTCCGTCACCTGAAAAAACTGAATTTGTAAATTTCTGAGGCATATTAGAATACTTAGTGCTTTTTACCAACAAGGACATAAAAAGAGCAGGTGTGCATTTATTTTACAATAATAAGAAAAAAAACAGTCATTAAGTATCTCCTCTCCTTTTAAGTCAAGAAAGACCCTTAAAGTAAACTTTTATTATGGAGAGTAAAAAGAAAACTCAGGTTTCCACAGAGAAGCAAAGGAAGGATCAGATGTACCCAGGGCTTTTAAGTTGGCATTGGGAGAGGAAAACAGGTTGTTTTTCTGATTCCATCCCATATGTTGGTTCTTGTTCAATGTGCTAGTAACACACACGGGTGCCCATTTATCTTGGTGTTTTTGCAGCAATTCTTTATCCATTAAATATATTCCATGGTGAGTTTTGTTTGAACCTTTTACAAAGTGTTTCCAGTGGGCTGGAGAGATGGCTCAGCCATTAAGAGCACTTGCGGCTCTTGTAGATGACCTGGGTTACATTCCCAGCACCACTATGGTTGCTCACACTCATCTCTAACTCCAGCTCCCGGGGGTACTTTTGCCTGGCTTACCTACACAGAGGGTGCTCTTACATACACACAAAATATTCATACCCATAAAATAAAAATAAATACTATTTCCCCAAAACATTGTGTTGCAATTACATTAGAATACCATTTTTTCTTAATGAAATAGTATTTTTGCTATTATATATTAGCTATCAATTTTTTCTCCCAATATGTTGAGTGTGCACATAATTTCAATAGTATTATGCTCGATGGCAGGTCTCACCACCAAGGCTCGAAAAGAGTGAGTCTGTGCTGCCTCCTCCCTCCTCTTTGTAAAAAGAAATGCAATTAAGAGCAAGAACAATCAGCTCAGAGAGAGAAGCCAGAGAGGCAGACATCCCTGAGAAGCCCACTGAGAACAAAGTTCAAAGAAAGATGATTCCGAGTTCCAAGGACAGCACCAGAAAATTCACAATGACCTTGATGGATGTCTTTGAATGGAATAGTACAAGAGGCACAGCTGTGCGGTGGGCCAGGATGCTGAGGACAAAAGCAGACACAGAGACACAGACCCACAGCAGTTTTCCAAGCAGTTTGGCTTTAGACTCTAATGTTTAGAGGGTTTACTGAAATCATCAAGGCAGTTTGAATCTAGTTGGAAGCTAAGGAATAAAGGTGCAGCCGTGCATAACTGGACCCTGAACAATATGAAGGAGAAAGGAGGAATTGGAAGAGTGGTATAGGTGTGGAAAAAGTATGTCTTAGACAAGGACATGCATTGAAGAAGAAATAGAAGTAAATCTGAGTTGGGTGTCACAGATCCTGGCTGACTGGCTTTGGGGTTGAGTGACTGTGAAGGGCACTGTGGAGCCTGGAAGATGAGTTCCGAAGGGGAAACCTTTCTCTAATTCTTGCAGAGGCACCTAGAGACTAGTTATAGCCTTTGGCAAGACCTTTAATGTGTGATAAAATATGAGTATCACCTTTAAGGCCTTATTTTATAAACTGCTAGCTAATTAATTATAGAAGATGTAAACGTTATAATTGTATCAAGCTGATGATAAACAGTGAATGTAGCTCAAAACAAAGTCATAAGTTCACTTAGAGAATTGGGGGTTTGTGTTCCGCAACTGGGTTTTAAGACTTGATTCAAATGATCGTTGGGTACAATCTTTAGATGGTAACATCGTTTTTCTTTTGGACAAACCTGAAAGCAAGAAGCAATTACAGTTGTGCTTATCTTGTTTTAACTGGATTATGATACATTTTAATAATATGTATATATTTACATAAATAAATAAAAACATTATTTTACATGGGGTCTCCTACCAATCCAGATGGCCTTACCCCTGCAGCTGCCTGCTCCTGAGTGTTGACCCTATGTGTGTTACCACATCTGGCCCTGATGACAATGAGCATCCTTTGTGAGTTCTTGTTGCTGTCTGAATTTCAGCTGGTATCTTTGTTATATGCCCTGTGATATCTGTAAAGGGTAATTCTCATCTGATGCTTTAAAAGATTTTCTCTTCCTCTCTTATACCATTCTCTTGTATTCCTTGTAGGCCATTCTTTTTATTTTTGGACTTTGTTTTTCTTGTACTAAAGCTTTTCTTAGTGGCCCACTGTTTTAAGTTTTTACCTTTTAAAGAATCTTTTTAATGATGTTTATTTATTTATTATGTATACAGTGTACAGAAGAGTGTACCAGATCTTATCATAGATGGTTGTGAGTCACCATGTGGTTGCTGGGAATCCAACTCAGGACCTCCAGAAGAACAGTCAGTGCTGTTAACGTCTGAGCCATCTCTCCAGCCTAGTTTTTAATCTTTACACTTGATGTTATTTTTTTCTGGAAGTGAATAAACTTCACAAGAAAAATTTGTTGATTTTATTGTTCTTTCACTATGCTGAGTTGTTCAGGATTTGCTGGTGACAGCAGACATCCCGTAGGAGTCGTAGGATGGAAGTCTTTCCTGTGGATTCCCTCAGAGCCCCTGCCACCTCTTACGTTTATGATCAAACTGTCCCAGAAAGCAAGGAGAGAACAGGCCCAGGTGTCTACCACTGAAAGCCTGGGGATTTAGAAACAGTTGTTGTTATTAGAAGCTTCAACCCATGGCAGGCCATGCTGCTGGGCTTATGTCAGCCACCGTTAGTACTTTATTAATATTTAATGATAATTTATTAATTAATATTAATATCATACATTGTGGCAGTTCTGAGATGATTAACATCCAGTGACTGAGGTGGTCACGGATGGCTAGTGTCACTTAGCTAAGTTGTTTTGCCGACTTGGCTACTAAGTACTTATTCATGGTAGATGCTATTTACTGAACATTAAGCATTAAAAAACTATTTTCACGCTTTGTGCAACTTATTATATAGTTATACTCCATTTTTCCTAATCTTTATTTTCAGACACCTAGTGAGAGGGCCAAGTTCCTGGCTACCACCTAGGAGTTTGTATATAGTGTCCCCTTGGGCCACTTTTCCTTTCATCTAATGTAGATGCCAAGTATATTGTTTTTAGCTCTGCCCTTGGTCCACTGTCTTTCAGGACTTTCCAAATGTGGCTGAAATGAGGTCCATGTCCTTTCAGTATGATCTGGCATATTACGTGTGGGAGTCTAGCTTGAGTCTTGTTTCCTTTTCAACTCAAGGTCAGAGAATCCGAGCTTGTTTTCCCCCCACGAGGCTGCATAACAGGATGCTTTGGGCAAAGGTGTGTCACCAACTATCTTATGTTTGAGAATTGAAGAAGTGTTTACACCTGTCTCTACTTGCCGCTCTCCTTTGCTGGAGTATGAAAAGCCCAGGAGAATTAAATCTGGGCTGTGATAGTATTCACTGTCAGCCCTCCTGACTCTAAACTTTCTGCCTCTGTAATTTCTAGTCCATGCTCCTCTCTCCAGAACAGTACTACATGTCAAGTGCCAACAATTAAGTCAAGTAATGCTTAACCAAGCCTATTTCCTTTCTTTCAGCTCATTCAAAATGCCCTGTTCCTGGGAAATGGGCACACATTGCTACTGAGGTAGTTGTCATGCACAATCTCCATAGGCTTGGTTCTATATTACAGGTTTCCACATTGTGATTCTCCCAATGGGGCTTGTAATTGATACTATCTTGTATTTTTTTCCACTTCTGTTACCTCCAACATTGAAAGATGTTGAAAGATGAAAGTGGTGAAAACAATATAGTTACGCTTAAATCAGATTTTTTCCCTGCTCTGAACCACTGCCCCCCCCCCTGCTTCAACCCCCAGAAGCTGAAAACTTTCCTGTGGCAAAATCAATATTCCCAGGTGTTAAATAAGTAGCCTCCAAGGCAGAATGAGATCTATACAAAGAAAGGCCTTGCATCTCTTTGTAACAGAGTGTGTAAGATTTAGAAATCCACTTTTTCAATATCCTGATCCCTTCCTTAAAACATTTCTAGAATTGAGAGGTCCTGAATCTACCCTTGAAATGTGTATGTGTGACTTGCCCCCAAGATACTCATCACCTTTTCCTGTCTTATCCAGTCATTATGATGTCATTGATATGTAGCAGTGTAACTTTCTGAGGGATGTGCTGGTGATTCAGATTCTGTATGGACAGGATATCAAAGCAACACCACAGCATTGGCACAGAACTGAAAATAGTATTATCGTCTATCTCACATGAAAACAAATGTGGAATCAGAATAGAAGAATGTACATTGTCCAAGTTAGAAACTGCCCACCTTATGTCAGAAGCCCTTTTCTGCTTAGCATAGTGGTACATCTGGTACAGACTATGAGTGCTAGATATACTACTACTTGATGAAGTCCAAGATTGTTCACAGTTATCCTTCAGGATCCATCTGCTTTCTGCAGCATCCACAGAGGTAGTTTACATAATATTATTGAACATTTGAATCACTTAGGTCTTTAATGGCAGCAGTAATATCCAGTATGTTCCAGGAATAGGATAATGTTTTAATTTGTTATCTTGGTGGGCATCTGAAGACTGTCTCAGAGATGTGTGCCTCTCTCTTACTATGAACACCTTCTACCAGAGCCTGGGGATCCTTTGTAGAATCAGCCCAAGCACCTTCTCCCCCACCCAGGGTCGAGAAGGATCACAGGAGGGGAGTTTTTCCCTGAATCCAGCAAGCCAACTATGAGCCAAAGGCTAGCTGATTCATTTGCCTCCTGGCCCTGTAGGCTCCTATTTTAGCCATTATTCCTATTGCTGTGATAAAATACCCTTAAGGGGAAGGGCTTATTCTGCTTCTAGTTCAAGGCAACAGGGGTTTGAAGCAACTTGTGATCTTGCATCTACAACCCAGAAAGCAGGGAATCCTAGTCCCCAGCTTCCAGTCTGCATTTCATGTGGTTCAGTATCCTCACAGGGAATCACTAGGTTGTTTTTTTCTTCTTTTTATTCTTTGTGTCTTTCACGCCATGCATCTCTAACCCACTCATTTCCCCACCCCTTCAGATCTACCCTCTGCCTTTGCAACCTCTCCCCAAAATAGAATAAAATAAAATTTAAGAGAAAAATTTAAAAAAGAAGGAAAAAAACCATCAATCTCCTCATGGAAGCTGTAGTATGACACAGTGAGAGATGCAGTGGCCCCCTTTGTCCATATTTCTTTACCTGCAAGAGCTCATTGCAAAGAGTCATTGGTCTGGTTCAAGACCTCTAGTTTTTGCTGCACTATTGATGCTGAGACTCCTCACTGGAACTTCTTTTGGTTATCCCGCTGTTATCCTGTGCTATGAAAATCCTGCCTTCACATGCTCCAGCAAATTCACAAATGGGTGGATGTTGAGTCCCACCATCATTAAGAAGAGTTTTCCCAATCAATCTAGTTAAGACAATCTCTCACAGACATCCCAGGTGCCCATCTCCAGGATAATTTTAAATTCTGTCATGCTGACAATTAATGCTAACCAGGCTATTTCCAGACTAATGGCGAGCAAGATGGTATCTGGATATTCACGTTAATTCTGCTTTTTTTCCTGTTCTCTTAAATATATTATCATTTGTAGGCACTATCCACTACCATTCCCATATGTCTCAAATATCTGCCTCAAGTCACTGGATTTCCTATAGCATTTCTTACTAAGATCTTTCCCTAGGTCATTATGAGGGACATAGTTGGCAACTGAGTGTCTACTACCTTGTAGCAGGTAGACACTGTTCATGCCAATCCAGATGAAGCCTTAGCTGCCAGATGAGCATATGAGCCAATCCCAAACTTATGTTTTATCACCTGTTTTTTTAGTTTGTTCACAGAATCACTATGATAATTATGGTTTCCTTGAAATTTGGGCTTTTTCCTGGTTAGCAGGACCATAACTGTAGTGGGATTATGCTGGTAATGTTGTAAATATTTGTTCCATCTATGGATTTAATAAAAAGCTGATTGGCCAAAGGCAAACAGGAAGTGTGGGCGGGGCTACCAGGCTAAGAAAACTCAGGAACATCTCAGATCTGCCATCTGCCAGTCACCAGAGCTGTCAGAAGACGCAGAGGAAATGCTGCTCTGAGAAAAGGTATGGAGCCACATGGCTGAATATGATGGGTTGAGTTGAGAAGGAGGAGCTAGCAAGTTATCTGCCTGGGCCCTAGATCAATCAGTGTAAAAATAATAGAAGCATTTGTCATTTGTTTGTGTGATTCTGTGACTCTGTGGTGGGTCTGCAGGGGGTTGAACCTCGAGTCTAGGCCTGGAAAGTCATTTACAACATTTACAACAGAACCATTTACAACACAAAACCAAGAGACTTGTTAAGGCAGTCCTTGTAAGGCAAGAGAGTGAAACAGTAATGGTAGACAGAGACCAGAGGCTGTAAGGAAAGGTCAGGGTTGAGAGGGCTTGCTGCTCACTCACAGGATAAGAGGTTTGATTCCAGTGTCCATGTCAAGTGGCTCAAACTACCTGTAATTGCAGCTCAGGAGATCTGATGCCCTCTTTCTGTCCCTGTGGGTAACTCCAAACACACACACACACACACACACACACACACACACACACACACACTTTTTTATACATAGAGAAAAATTCTTAAAAACTTAAAGATTTAGAGGCCAAGGGGAACTGTTAACTCAAGTCAGATCATTTGTTTTGTTTACCAATTTCCTCTGGAATTGAAATGAGGAAATAAGGGAAGCTCCATAAGGAAGGAAGGTCAGCAACTCAAAATAGCTTCAGAAAGTCCCTGAAACTGACCACTCCTCCCTACCAGAGTAAGCAAGGCAAGCTGGGAGTCACTCTCTGTAGTGAGTCTTTTTCTGTCCTGCCAGCCAGCTCCCAAATACAGACACGGAGACTAATTAACCATGAGAGCTTGATCTTTAGCTTAGGCTTGGTTTTTTAGTTCTTATGACTTAAATTAACCCACATATATATTTTTAATAATTTTTAAATTTTTTATTATTCTACATTCTACCATGTAGTTTTTACCTCTCTCTTATTCTGTGTATCTGAAACATTCCTCATCTCTCTCATGCCTAGATATATCTCCCACTCCCTCTCTCTTGGCTAGGAAGTCCCACCTATACATACCTGTTGCCTAGTTATTTGGTCATTCAGCTCTTTATTAAACCACCACAGAAATATATCTTCACACAGTGTGCAAATATCCCATAACACTGAGAAGCCAAGGTGCAAAGACTACTGTGGGATCAGACCAGCTGTCTAGAAGAAGCAGAAAGCAGTGGGGCTGCCTAGAAGAGGTTTAGACCAACTGAATCACCTAGGAAGGTCTCCAGTCTAGTAAGCTGCCTGCAGGCTATGCAGTATGCTCCAGATTTCAAAGCTTTTGTGAGCAGTCACTTAGGCTGGAGTGGGCTCTGGTGATGCAACTGTCTTTGAGTCATTTCTGCTTCCTTAAGTGAACCCTCACCCATATTCCTGTAAGTAACCCCAACAAAACCCACTGGTCACCAAGTTGGACTTTGGTGGCATCTGTGCTTTGGTCTGTTGTGGCCTTCCTATCAGGTGAGTAGATGTGTGTATTGTATTTCCCCAGGGAAAATTTTGTCACCTGACACAGGGTGAGTAAGAGGCCAACGGAAGAAGTTGATATTTTAGTTTTATTTCTGTTGCTATGATAAAAGCATAGGGGAGGGGAGGGTTTATGTGGCTTGTAATTCTGGGTGAAGCAGTGAAATAAAATAAGGTAGAAAAGATCAATACTTAGATATTGATATATTGGTTTATTTAGCGATCTGCTTAAAGCTTATTTTCACTGCCTGTTTGCCAGGCATGACTTCACTGAAACCGAATAACCTGGAGAATTAGTTACACAATGGCATTGTCCTTAGCAGCCTGCGGACTGACACAAAGGCTTCTGTAAAAGCTTGTTTGCTTGCCCGCCCAAACTTGTAGTTTTAAAGTAGAAAGTGAGAATACAAATGAAGCCCAGGACCAGGGCCTTGAGGAACTGTCCTCACTTGGGTCCTCTAGTGAATACATCCCTCCATCCTGCTCTCATTGATGTCAGATTGCTTACAATAAGGATTCCCACTATCGTTACAGTTTGGCATTGAGAAGAGTCAAGGTGGAACCCTGAAGCAGGCCTGCTTGCTATTCCACACAGTTTAATCTCTACCCAAGAACTCACTTGACATCCAGTGAAGCACAGAAGGAGCTCTGGGGCATGCTGCTTGCTGGCAGGCAGGCTCATGCTTACCTAGTTTCTATCCAAAGTTTAGGATCACTCATGTAGGGAATGGTATCACCCACTGTAGGGTGAAGCCTTTTACATTCCCACAGGTCAGTGTGACATAAGAACTTTCTTATTTGAGAGTTTCTTTCAAGATAGTTCCATATTGTGTTTAGTTAAGATTGACCAGGACAATTGGTAAGCAGCTTAGGCTTCAATTAGTCCTAAATCTAGCAAAGTCTTGAAGTTCAAATTCCCTTTCGGAGGAGTCTAAGGGTTTCAGAGCAGCTGCCTAACTATATCTGCATTGCTCAGTAGATATCTAGAAGCAGCTCACAGTGTGTGTTTGGATTAAATGCACTGAGAGACTTCCCAGTGTTGTCCAGGGTCACAGATCTGAGGAGTCAACTACAGAGAATCATAGCTGGAGATGGTTAGGAGGAATGATTGTTTCCTGTGAAGTAAAAAGAATCAGATAATATATACTGAGCTTTAGTGAAACGAATTGTACCCTCTGTACCTTTGATTGACCTGGCAGCACGTCACTAACAGGGCACTGTGGACTGAAACCTGGTGAAACAGCATGAGTCTACCACATGATGAGGACATCCACAAGGCCGCATACATTGCAAAGTCCTGAGTGACAGGAGGAGTGAGGACATCTCTGCTGAGTCAGCTCAGAAGGGATTTTTTTTTTCTCCACACACTAAGGTCTGGTTTATCTTCTAGTGTTCCGGAGTCCGAGCTCTTCTGGAGTCAGACATTGAGGTCCTTTGGACATTTTCATTTCTGTGAAGAAGGAAGCTGCCATCTGAAGTGCAGACTGCCTCAGGATATCCAAACATGAACTTCATGGTTTATTTTGGAGGATGTCACATTTGTTTGGAAAAATTATCACTTCATTATTATTTTTATGGAAAACTAACCTGAGCCCAATTTGGAATTATGATTTTGAGGATGAGTTATAAAACAGTAAAGGTCTGATTTTGTTTCTATAGATTGTATTTTCAAAATAGCTCCTCCTCAGCTATATAGTTGAATTTCAGCCTGTCTGAAATTATTATTACATGGTGGTTTGGGGTTGGCTTATGTGAACACTCATAGAGGATGCAGTTGGGATGGCAGCAACTTTTGAAGAAAAGATTTGGAGGGAGAAGAGACGGTAAAACAGTGGTTCTTAATTTGTCGGTCGCAACCCCACAGAAAACTCTATCTCCAAAAAAATATTTATACCACAACTTATAACAGTAGCATAATTACAGCTATGGAGTAACAACAAAAAAATAAAAGGATCACAGATTTAGGGGGTTAAGAGCCACTGCTCTAAGCATAGCAGACGGACTGGCTTTTTCTTGCACTAGATGTTTCTGATATTGTTCTAAAATAAATAATTGACTCTAGAAATAAAATATTTATCAAGCACCAGCTAATGTGTGTGTTGGTCTGTGTTGTATTTTAAAAATGGTGCATGGCAGCCTTGGCAGATTGAGGCCAAGGGGCACGTTGGAAAGTCACTCACACCATGTGATAGTGT
>PVIH01016602.1:14121-45107 GCA_004025045.1 Sigmodon hispidus
GAGAGAGAGAGAGAGAGAGAGAGAGAGAGAGAGAGAGAGAGAGAGAGAGAGAGAGAAAGCTGCAGACATGATCACGGCCTCTGTCGTGGTAAGAGAAGAGGAAGAGAGGGAATTTAGTGCCTGCCCATAGACTGCATGGACATAGTGTATGTAACTCTGGCTGCCTAGATATTTTCTGGAGTACTGGCAAAGCACGCATGGTCACAGGAACCTGGGGTAACTAATACGTATGCCTGAGTACTGACAGCTTATGCAGCTAGAGATGCTGGAAATGCTAACAGTCTGTCTGTCTGTCATTGTATGTATGTCTGTCTGTACTTAAGTTTGGATATCTTCCTCCATTCCTCTGCCTTAATTCTTGAGATGAGTCTCTCAAGGAACCTTGAACACTGATTTTTGGTAACAAAGTCTAGGGGTCTGTCTGTCATGCTGAGTTTACAGACCTCCACCATCATGTCAGTTTTTATGTAGGTGTTGGTTATCCAAATTCAGGTCCTGCAAATAAATGTAAATATAAATGTCCAGAAAGCATTTTACTACATGGGTCGGCTTCCCAGCCATTGGGTTATTATTAATTTCATTATTTTAAAGAACAAACCTTTTCATTCAATGCCTCAGTAGTTATCATAGTACTACAGTTTCTGCAGGACTAGTCCTAAGCACTGTTTCCTTGATTCAGAATGTAAGTAAAAACAGAAAGGTCTCTGCCCTTGTAAGCTTACGTTATCCCAGAATGTTATAGTACTGAAAAAGTTCATCTTTGGGTAGGAAATAGTAGAGTTTGTCCTATCTTGACAATATGGCCCCAACCCTGAAGGACAGCCTGTCTGAGAGAACTCTCCATGAGGGACATGAAAGCAGCCTGTACTATTACTGTGGGGTGGTCTTTCTATATGTTTGTGAATCTGAGTTGCTACCATTGCTTAATTAAGATGCTGTTTTGGTGTATGGCAAGACAGGATATAAGTCAGGCAGGAAATCCAAGAGAGATACAGAGAGAAGAATGATGGGGTTAGAGGTGAAACTTTGAGCTGCCAGGGAACAAGATATAGTGGACCACAAGTACAGCCGTGAGACATGTATTGATGACCAATTAGTAATTACATGTTAATTTAAGATGTAAGAGCTAGCTACCAAGCCTGACACACAGGCCAAACAGTTTATAATTAATATAAGCCTCTGAGTGATTATTTTATACCTGATTGTAAGACCATGGTGGGGGGAAGGGCAAGACAAAAAAAAAGTTTGCCTACGTAGCATGTAAGCAGTGAGAGCTGTGTCCTGAGGACTCCTTGGAAGGTTTTGGGGTATAAAGGCTAAAGTGATCTGTCTCCTGAGGACTCCTGTGGAAGGGTTTGGGGTGCGAGTTCTAAGAATTGCTGCATCTGGTATAAGTTCATGAAATATCAAAATCTTTGTGTTACTTGCTAAACAACTGGAGATGTCTTTAAAGACTAAAGTCTCAGGAGCCAGGCTTCAGAGTCTGATAAAGGGTCTGGGACCTCCATAGTGGTGATGTGTTACAAGATGAAGCTTTAGTGGCTGACAGTGGTAAAATCCTACCCTAAGAAGTGCATAGTAGCCCTCAGCAGTACAGCATTGTGGCATGGCAGAGGGGTCAGGCAGAGACACATCTCTGGAATCACTGAGTCCTACCTTGTGTCCTGAGGTTTCTCTAATCCACCTAGCCAGTCCCACTGCCGCTTATAAGATAATTACTCAGAAGTTTAATATTATAGTAACTATTGTCTGGGCCAGTAGTTCAGGCTTATTACTATCTAGCTGTCACACTTAACCCATAAATCTTAGCCACATGGCTTGGTACCTTTGCTCAGCATAGCATTCTTATCCTGCTTCCTCTATGTATGGTTGGGTCTGTTGCTTTGCCTTTCCCCAGAATTCTCCTCATCTGGTCACCATACCCTTTACTTCCTGCCTTCCTAAATGGCCAATTACCATTTATTAAACCAATGACAAATATTTACAGTGTACAAGACCACTAACCCATACGATCTAATAGTTATCAAGGATATTTTAGGAAACAGCTTGCTAAAAGCTGGACTAATAGCAGCAGAGCTTGGAGGACTAGGGCAAAGCAAAAAGGACAAAGAATGAACTCTGAGCTAGAAAAGTTGGGACCTCTGGGCTATTCTGCATCTGGGTGCTTCTGTCAATTCTAAGGAAGGGCAGATGTGACTCATAAGATAGAGATAAAGTTTCCAACATGGCCTCCCCCTTAAGTGCTCTGTTTCTGGGGCAGTTCATATAGAGTTTGCTGAACAAGTTGAGGATCTGCCTGTGATCCCAGTACTGGTGGGATGTGAGCCATGATGTGTACCTGGACATCAGCACTCGGGAGACAGAGGCAAGGGGATCCCTTGGGGCTTATTTGCTGAAATTGTGAACTCCTAATTTGATGAGAAACCCATATTCAAACAATCAAGGTAGAAAAGAGATTGAGAAACACACTAGTGTTGAACTCTGCCCTACAGTTAGTATACTCATAAGTACACACACACACACACACACACCACACACACACACACACACACACATACACACACAGAGACACAGAGTGTTCTATGTCTAGGCTAGGATAGAAGTCAGTGGTACAAAGAGTTTGCTAAAATGTCTCCAGAATCACACTCACACTCACAAACACACACCTTTGTCTAATTGCATCTATACATTTTTATTAATAATAGAATCAATAACTAGTTTCTACTAATTATCTCTGTTTTGAAATGTTATAGTGAAACTTCTTAACATCTCAGACCACTTCAAGTGTAAGATGGGGACAGAATTTATTACATAGAAATAGTTTGTAGGGGGCTGGAGAGATGGCTCAGAGGTTAAGACTGTTCTGGAGTTCCTGATTTCAATACCTAGCAACCACATGGTGGCTCACAACCATTTGTGGTGACATCTGGTAGCCTCTTCTGTATACTGTATGCATAATAAATAACAAATCTTTAAAAAAGAAATAGTGAACTCAGTTTTCCTGAGCAACTGCACAGAGTTTAAAATAAATTTCCAGGTATGACAAAGTGAGTTATACAATCTCAACCCCTCATCTGTCACACTCATCTAGTCCTTCCTCCCTTCCAAATACAGACTTAAAGAAAACTAATGGGGGAGGGGGCTGGAGAGGTTGCTTAGAGGTTAAGAGCGCTGACTGCTCTTCCAGAGGTCCAGAGTTCAGTTCTCAGTGACCACATGGTGGCTCACAACCATCTATTATGAGTCTGGTGCCCTCTTCTGTATAATGTATGCATAATAAATAAATAAATATTATAAAAAAGAAAGAAAACTAATGTGTTGTCACATGAACGACTACTAAACTCATAACTATAGGAAGTGGAAAAGGACAAGGCCAGGATCATAGAGGTATTATTTATTATTAAAAATCCTCTGTCTAATGCTGAAATTTGTTGTTCTTTTTCTGTACAGAGAATATAGGGGAAGCTGTGTGGATCAGTAAGCCTAGTCAATCTGCTCTTGAGCATAGAATTATAGAAATGCTTAGCATGTGATCTATGATAGTTTCATGTACAATGAAGACCAGGTTTTTTGGTAGTAGAAGTGGACCCCTGTTAGCACCCTGGATGATCTAAATTAAGTGCTTGGTTCGGGATGTCAGCATCCCAGCAACCTAACATGCAATTCCAAAGTTAGACCAACTGGGCAGCATCACAGTCCACACTAATGCATAGACCGATTGGGCAGCATCACAGTCCACACTCATTCATAGACTGACTGAGAGCATCAAATATATAGACTGACTAAGCAGCATCACTATCCACACTAGTGCATAGACCAATTGGGCAGCATCACAGTCCACACTAATGCATAGACAACTGACTGAGCAGCATCATAGTCCACACTAATGCATAGAATGACTTGGCAGCATCACAGTCCACACTAATGTATAGATTGCCTGGGCAGCTTCACAGTCCACACTATGCATAGACCAACTGAGCAGCATCACGTCGACCAACTGACCAGAATCACTGTCCACACTAGGGCATAGACCAAGAAGGCAGCATCAGAGTCCACAGGAGTGAACAGACCGACTGAGGAGCATCACAGTCCACACTAGTGCACAGACTGAGCAGCATGACATTCCACACTAATCCATAGATCAACTGGGCAACTTGGCAGCATCACAGTCCACACTAATGCATAAAACAACTGGACAGCATCACAGCCCACACTAGTGCAAAGACCGACTGGGCAGCATCAAAGTCCACACTAATGTATCACCAACTGGGCAGCATCACAATTCATACTAGTGCATATACTGTATTGGCAGCATCACAGTCCACACTAGTGCATAGACCAACTGGGAAGAATCACAGTCCACACTAATGCATAGCCTGATTGAGCAGCATCACAGTCCTCTCTAATGCATACTATGACTGGGCAACAACACTGTCCACACTAATACATAGACTGACTGAGAGCCACAAATGCATAGACTGACTGAGCAGCATCACTGTCCACACTAGTGCAGAGAACAACTAGGCACCATTACAGTACACAGTAGTGTCAGTGCTCCTGTCTACAGCTGTCACTGCTGGTCAGTGCCCTGGCTTACAGCTGCCAGTAGTCGTCATTGCCCTGGCCTACAACTGCAACTGATGCTCAGTTCCCTGGTCTTCAGCTGCCATTGCTGGTCATTGCCCTGGTCTATAGCTGTTACTGCTTGTCAGTGTCCTGCTCTACCTCGCCCACTGCTGGTCCATGCCCTGGTCTAGAGAGGCTACTGCTGTTCAGTGCCCTGGACTACAGTTACCACTTATGGGTCAGTGTCCTGGTCTTCAGCTGCCACTGCTGGTCAGTGCCCTGGGCTACAGCAGCCAGTGCTGGTTACGTCCTGGCCTACAGCTGCAACTTCTGTTCAGGGCCATGGTCTACAGCTGCCACTGCTGGTCAGTGTTCTGGTATACAGCTGCCAGTGCGACTCAGTGCCTTGGTATTTAGCTGACACTGCTTCTGAATTCCTTGGTGGACAGCTGACACTGATGCTCATTGTCCTCGTCTACAGCTGTCACGGCTTCTGATTTCCCTGTTCTACAGCTGACACTGCTTGTTAGTGCCCTGATCTACATCTTCTACTGCTTGTGAATGCCCTGGTCTACTGCTGCCACTGCTGGTCAGTACCCTGATCTACAGTTGCCACAGTTGGGCAGTCCCTGGTCTACAGCTGCCACTGCTGGCCATATGGACTGTGATGCTTCCCAGTTGGTCTTTGCAATACTGTGATTTGTAATGCTGCTAAGGCTGTGTATGCACTAATGTGGACTGTAAAACTGCCCAGTCAGTCTTTGCACTAGTTTTAATTATGATGTAGCACAGGCGGTGTATGCACTAATGTGGACTATGATGCTGCCCAGTTGGTCTTTACAATAGTGTGAATTGTGATGCTGCACCGGCTTGAACGCACTAATGTGGACTCTGATGCTGGACAGTCGGTCTTTGCACTTTTTGAAATGTGATGCAGCACAGGCAGTGTATGCAGTATTGTGGACTGTGATGCTGCCCAGTCGGTCTTTGCAATGTTTTGAAATGTGATGCTGCACAGGCGGCATATGCAGTAATGTGGATTGTGATGCTGCCCAGGCGGTCTTTGCACTTTTGTGAAATGTGATGATGCACAGGTGTTGTATGCAGTAATGCAGACTGTGTTGCTGCCCAGTTGGGCTTTGGACTAGTGTAAATTATGATGCTGCATGGGCAATGTAGGCACTAATATGGACTGTGATGCTGCATAGGAAGTCTTTGCACTAGTGTGAAATGTGATGCTACACAGGGAGTGAATGCACTACTGTGGACTGTTATGCTGCCCAGTCATTCTTTGCACTTCTGTGAAATGTGGTACTGCATAGGTGGTGTACGTAGTAATCTGGACTGTGAGGCTGCACAATTGTACTTTGCACTAGTGTGAATTGTTATTTTGAACAGGTGGTGTATGCCCTAATGTGGTCTGTGATGCTGCCAAGTCGGTCTTTGCACTAGTGTGAAATGCGATGCTTCACAGGCAGTGAATGCACTACTGTCGTCTATGCTGCATTGTTGGTGTATGCACTTTTGTGAAATGTGGTGCTACACAGGCAATGTATGCAGTAATGTGGACTGTGTGGCTTCACAGTTGATCTTTGCACTACTGTAAATTGTTATGCCACACATGCAGTGTATGCTCTAAGGTGGTCTGTAATGTTGCCCAGTCGGTCTTTGCACTGGTGTGTATTGTGAGGCTTCACAGCTAGTGAAAGCACTAATGTGGACTGTGATGCCCTACACTCAACTTTACACTTTTGTGAAATGTGATGCAACACAGGCGGTGTATGCAGTATTGTGGACGATGATTCTGCCCCGTTGGGCTTTACATCCATATGAAATATGATATTGTACAGGCGGTTTAAGCACTAATTTGGACTGTGATGCTGCTCAGTTAGACTTTGCACTAATGTGAATAGTGGTGAAGCACAGGTGGTTTATGCACTAATGTGTACTGTGATTCTGCCCAGTCAGTTTATGCACTTGTGTGAATTGTGATGCTGCACATGTGTTATATAGACAAATGTGTTCTGTGGTGCTTCCCAGTCAGTCTTGGCACTAGTGTAATTTGTGATGCAGGACAAGTGGAGCATGCACTAAAGTGGATTGTGATTCTACCTAGTCGGTTTTTTCACTAGTATGATTTGTGTTGCAGCAATGCAGTTTAACAGCTAATGCGGACTGTGGTGCTGCTTAGTCAGTATTGGCACTAGTGTGAATTGTGATGCTTCCCAGGTGTACTATGCACTTTTCTGAAATGTGATGCTGCACACGCATTGCCTGCAGTAATTTGGACTGTGAGGCTGCCCAGTCAGCTTTCTGACTAGTGTGAATTGTAATGCTGCACAGGGTAGTGTATGCACGAATGTGGGTTGTGATCCTTCCTAGTTAGTTTTTGCACTAGTGTGATTTCTGATGCAGGTCAAGTGGAGCATCCACTAAAGTGGACTGTGGTGCAGCACAGGTGGTGAATGCACTAATGTGGATTTTGATGCTGTCCAGATGGCCTTTGCACTAGTGTGAATTGAAATACTGCACCTGTGGTGTATGCATAATGTGGACTGTGATGCTGCCAGGTTGGTCTTTGCACTAGCATGAATTGGGATGCTGCACAGGCAGTGTATGAAGTAATGTGGACTGTGATTCTGCACAGGAAGTCTTTGCACTCATGTGAAATGTGATGCTTCACAGGCAGTGAATGCACTACTGTGGTTTACTATGCTGCATAGTCGGTCTATGCACTTTTGTGAAATGTGGTGCTACACAGGCAGTGAATGCACTAATGTGGACTGTGATGCTGCCAAGTTGGTCTTTGCACTAGCATGAATTGGGATGCTGCACAGGCAGTGTATGCACTAATGTGGACTGAGATGCTGCACAGGAAGTCTTTGCACTCATGTGAAATGCGATGCTTCACAAGCAGTGAATGCACTACTGTGGTCTGTTATGCTGCATAGTCAGTGTATGCACTTTTGTGAAATGTAGTGATACACAGGCAATGTATACAGTAATGTGGACTGTGAGGCTGCAGAGTTGGTCTTTGCAGTACTGTAAATTGTTATGCTGCACATGCAATATATGCACTAATGTGGTCTGTGATGCTGCCCAGTTGGTCTTTGCACTAGTGTGCATTGTGATGCTGCATTGGCCATGTATGCACTAATGTGTACTGTGATGCTGCACAGCCGGTCTTCTCACTAGCGTGAATTGTGATTTTGCACGCAATGTGTATGCTGTAATGTGGAATTTGGTGCGGCATAGTCGGTCTTTGGAATAGTGTGAATTGTGGTACTGCAAAGGCTGTGTATGCAGTAATGTGGACTATAAAACTGCCCAGTTGGTCTTTGCACTACTGTGAAATGTGAGGCTGAAGAGGCTGTGTACACACTGATTTGTATAGTGATTTTGTCCAGTAAGTTTATGCTCTTGTGTGTATTGTGATGCTGCAGATGTGTTGTATAGACAAATTAGGACAGTGGTGCTGCCCAGTCAGTCTCGACACTAGTGTGATTTGTAAAGCTTCACAGGCAGTGTATGCACTAAAGTGTACTGTGATACTTCCTAGTCGGTTTTTGCACTAGTGTGATTTGTGAAGCTGGACACACAGAGCATGCACTAAAGTGGACTGTGATGCAGCACAGGCGGTGAATGCACTAATGTGGACTATGATGCTGTCCAGTTGGCCTTTGCACTAGTGTGAGGTTTGATACAGCACCTGTGGTGTATGCATAATGTGGACAGTAATGCTGCCAAGTTGGTCTTTGCACTATCGTGAATTGGGATGCTGAACAGGCGGTGTATGCAGTAATGTGGACTGTAATGCTGCACAGGAAGCCTTTGCACTCATGTGAAATGCAATGCTTCACAGGCAGTGAATGCACTACTGTGGTCTGTTATGCTGCATAGTCGGTCTATGCACTTTTGTGAAATGTGCTGCTACACAGGCAATGCATGCAGTAATGTGTACTGTGATGCTTTATAGTCTATCTTTGCACTAGTGTGAATTGTGATGCTGCACAGGCCTTGTATGCACTAATGTGGTCTGTGATGCTGCCCAGTCGGTCTTTGCACTAGCGTGAATTGGGATGCTGACAGGAAGTGTATGCACTAATGTGGACTGAGATGCTGCACAGGAAGCCTTTGCATTCGTGTGAAATGTGATGCTTCACAGGCAGTGAATGCACTACTGTGGTCTGTTATGCTGCATAGTCGGTCTATGCCCTTTTGTGAAATGTGGTGCTACACAGGCAATGTATGTAGTAATGTGGTCTGTGATGCTCCCTAGTCGGTCTTTACATCAGTGTGAAATGTGATACTTCACAGGCTGTCTATGCACCAATGGGGACTGTGATGTTGACAATTCGGTCTTTGCTCTAGCGTGAATTCGGATGCTGCACAGACGGTGTTTGCACTAATGTGGATTGTGATGCTGGACAGGAAGTCTTTGCACTAGCATGAATTGGGATGCTGCACAGGCAGTGTATGTACTAATGTGGACTGAGAGATGCACAGGATATCTTTGCACTCGTGTCAAATGTGATGCTTTACAGACAGTGAATGCACTACTGTGGTCTGTTATGCTGCATAGTCGGTCTATGCACTTTTGTGGAATGTGGTGCTACACAGGCAATGTATGTAGTAATGTGAACTCTGAGGCTGCATAGTCAGTCTTTCCACTACTGTTAATTGTTATGCTGCACAACCAGTGTATGCACTATTTTTGACTGTTTAACTACTCAGTCAGACTTTGCAGTAGTGTGAATATTGATGCTGCACATGCGGTGTATGCACTAATGTGGACTGTAAAACTGCCCAGTCAGTCTTTGCACTAGCGTAAATAGGAATGTTGCACAAGTGGTGTATGCACTAATGTGGAATGAAGTTCTGCACAGGAATTCTTTGCAGTCATGTGAAATGTGATGCTTCACAGGCAGTGAATGCACTACTGTCTTCTGTTATGCTGCATAGTCGGTCTATGCAATTTTGTAAAATGTGATGCTACACAGGCAATGTATGAAGTAATGTGGACTGTGAGGGTTAGGGTTAGGGTTAGGGTTAAAGTTAGGATTAGGGTTAGGGTTTGGGTTAGGGTTAATGTCAGTGTGAGTTAGGGTTAGTGTCAGAGTTCAGGTTAGATTTAGGGAAGGGTTAGAGTTAGGGTTAGCAGCAGTTTGAGTGCCAGAGGGTTAGTGTTGGTGTTAGGGTTAGGGTTAGTGTTAGTGTCAGGGTTAGGGTTAGGGTTAGGGTTAGAGTTAGTGTTAGGGTTAGCAGCAGTTTTAGTGCCAGAGGGTTAGGTTTAGGTTTAGGTTAGGGTTATTGTTAAAGTTAGTTTTAGTGTTAAGGTTTGGGTTAGGGTTAGCAGCAGTTTGAGTTCCAGAGCATTATGCCTAGGGTTAGGGATAGGATTAGGGTTAATTGTAGGGTTAGGGTTAGAGTTAGGGTTAGTGTTAGCCGCTCTTTGTTGCCAGAGGGTTAGGGTTAGTATTAGAGTTTGGGTTATTGTTAGGGTTCAGAATATGTTCATATTAGGGTTAGGTTTAGGGGCAGGGTTAGCGTTAGTGTTAGGGTTAGCAGTAGTTTGAGTGCCAGAGTGTTATTGTTAGTGTTAGGGTTATGGTTAGGGTTAGTATCAGGATTAAGGTTAGCAGCAGTTTGGGTTCCATAGGGTTAAGGTTAGGATTAGGTTTAGGGTTTGGGTTAGGCTTAGAGATAGTGTTAGGCTTTGGTTTAGCAGTAGTATGAGTGTAAGAGGGTTAGTGTTAGATTTAGAATTAGTGTTAGTGTTATTGTTAGCGTTATGCTAAGGGTTAGCAGCAGTATGAGAGTCAAAGGGTTAGAGTTAGGGTTAGGGTTAGTGTAAGGGTTAGGGTTAGGGTTAGAAGCAGTTTGAATACCACAGGTTTAGGGTTAGGGTTAGGATTAGGGTTAGATTTAGGTTTAGGATTATGGTTAGACTTAGGGTTAGGGTTAGGGTGAGGGTTAGGGTTAGTGTTAGCAGCAGTATGAGTGACAGAGAGTTTGTGTTAAGTTTAGGTTTAGGGTTAGCAGCAGTTTGAGTGCCATGGGTTAAGGTTTAGAGTTAGGGTTAGTGTTAGGGTTAGGATTAGGATTAATATTAGGGTTAGGGTTAAGTTTAAGGTTAGGTTTACAGTTAGGGTTAGGTTTAGGGTTAGAGTTAGGGTTAGGGTAGCAGCAGTTTTTGTGCCAGAGGGTTAGGGTTAGGGATAGGGTTAGTGTTGTTAGAACTAGGGTTATTTTTAGGATTAGGGTTTTGGTTAAGGCTAGGGTTGTTAGGGTTATGGTTAGGGTTAGGGTTAATGTTAGGGTTGTAAGGGTTAGGGTTAGTGTTAGGGTTAGAATTAGGATTATGGTTGTTAGGGTTAGGATTAGGGTTGTTAGATTTAGTGTTAGGGTTAGGTTTACTTTAGGGTTATGGTTATTCGGGTAAGCGTTAAGGTAAGTGTTGTTAGGTTTAGGGTTAGAGTTAGAGTTACACTTAGGCTTAGGTTTGTTAGGCTTTTGGATAGGGTTATGGTTATGATTGTTAGGGTTATGGTTAGGGTTATGGTTAAGGTTAGGGTTGTTAGTGTTAGAATTAAGTAAGGGTTAGGTTTAAGGTTAGGGTTACGGTTATGGTTAGTGTTAGGTTTGTTATGGTTAGGGATAGGCTTAGGATTTGGATTATTAGGGCTATGGTTCTGGTTAGGGTTAGGATTTTTAGGGTTATGGTTGAAGTTCTTATGGTTAGAGTTAGGGTTAGAGTTAGGGTTATGGTTAGGGTTAGTGTTAAGTTTAGGGTTGTTAGAGTTAGTGTTAGGGTTATAGTTAGGATTACATTTAGGATTAGGTTTGTTAGGGTTAGGGTTAGGCTTGTAAGTGTTAGGGTTAGTGTTAGGGTTTTGCTTACTGTTAGGGTTAGGGTTGTTGTGGATATGGATAGGGTTAAGGTTAGGGTTGTTAGGGTTATTGTTACAGATACGGTTGTTAGTGATAGGTATACGGTTAGGGTTAGGGTTTTAACGGTTAGTGTTAGGGTTAGGGAAAGGGTGATTATGATTAAGATTAGGGATGTTAGGTTTATTGTTAGGGTTAGGTATATGGTTAGGGGTAGGCTTCTTTGGTTAGGGTTTGGTTAGGTTAGGGTTTGGTTTGTTAGGTTTAGGTTTAGGGTTAGGGTTACAGTTATGGTTAGGGTTAGGGTTTTTAGTGTTAGAGTTAGGATTAGGGTTAGGGTTGTTAGGTTACGGTTAGAGTGAGGGTTGCTAGGTTAGGATTAAGGTTAGAGTTAGGGTTAGGGTTGTTAGGGTTAGGGTTCAGGTTAGGGGTATGGCTTAAAGGTTAGTGTTAATTTTAGGATTAGGGTTAGGTTAACAGTGTGCTAAAGTTTTTTTGGTTTCCACTTAGGGTTAGTCTTGTTAGGGTTAGGGTTAGGGTTAGGAATAGGGTTGTTATGGTTAGGGATAGGGTTAGGGTTAGGGATATTAGGGTTAGGGTTGTTAGGGTTGTAATGGTTAATATTTGGGTTTGGGTTTAGGTTATGGTTGTTAGGATTCGAGTTGTTAGGTTTACTGTTAGGGTTACATTTAGGTTTACGATTAGGTTTAGGGATCTTAGGGTTAGGGTCAGTCTTAGGTTTAGGATTGTTATTGTTAAGGTTTTTAGGGTTAGTGTTAAGGTTAAGTTTAGGGTTATAAGGGTTAGAGTTAGGGTTAAGGTTAGGGTTGCAAGGGTTAAGTTTAGGGTTGTTAGGGTTCTTAAGGTTAGGATTGTTAGGTTTAGTCTTAGGGTTAGGGTTAGGTTATGGTTAAGGTTAGGGTTCTTAGGGTTAAGGTGAGGGTTAGGGTTTTTAGGGTTAGCATTAGGGTTAGAATGTAAGTGTTATGGTTAGGGTTATGGTTAATGTTTGGTTTAGGGTTATGGTGGTTAGCGTTAGGGTTCTTAGGTTTAGGTTTAGGGATTTTAGGGTTAGGTTAGGGTTCTTAGGGTTAAGGTTAGGGTTCTTAGGGTAGGTTAGGTTTAGGGTTAGGTTTAAGGTTATGATTAGGGTTCTTACAGTTAGGGTTATGGTTAGGGTTGTTAAGGTTAGAGTTAGGGTTAGTTTTAGGGTTACAATTAAGGTTAGGGTTGTTAGGGTTAGGGATGGAGCTATGGTTAGGGTTGTTAGAATTAGGGTTAGGTTTATGGTTGGAGTTATGGTTATATGTTTAGGGATAGGGCTAGGGTTAGGGTTATTATGATTAGGGTTAGGGTTAGAGTTAGGGTTGTTAGGTTTAGTGTTAGGGTTAAGGTTAGGATTATGGTTAGAGTTAGGGTTCCTAGAGTTATGGTAAGGGTTAGAGTTAGTGCTAGGGTTGTTATGGTTAGCGTTAATGTTAGGGTTAGTGTTAAGGTTAGGATTTTTAGGGTTAGGTTTATGGTTCTTAGGGTTAGGGTTATGGTTAGGGTTAAGGTTAGAGTTAGGGTTAGTGCTTTTATGGTTAGGGTTATTGTTAAGTTCTTAGGGTTAGGGTTAGGGTTAGGGTTTAGAGATTATTGTTAGGATTAGCGTTGTTAGGGTTAGGGTTAATGGTGTTAGGTTTAGTGTTTGAGTTAGGGTTAGGTTTAAGTTTATGGTTAGGTTCTTAAGGTTAGGGTTAGGGATATTGTTTTTAGGGTTACGGTTAGGATTACTGTTAGGGTTAGAGTTGTTATGGTTATTGTTAGGTTTAGGGTTGGGTAAGGGTTAGGTTTAGTGTTATGGTTATGGTTATGGTTAAGGTTGTTAGGGTTAGTGTTAGTGTTAGGGTTAGGGTTAGGTTTGGGGTTATTAGGGTTAGAGTTAGGATTCTTAGGTTTAGTGTTAGGATTAGGTTTATGGTTAGGGTTATGGTTCTTAGAATAAGCATTGGAGTAAGAGTTGTTAGGGTCAGGGTTAGAGTTAGGATTACAGTTATTGTTAGGTTTCTTAGGGTTAGGGATAGGGTTAGGGTTTTTAGTGTTATGATTAGCGATAGGGTTAGAGTTGTTAGGGTTAGCACTAGGGTTAAGGTTAGGGTTAAATATTTAAGGGTTAGTGTTATGATTCTTAGGGTTAAAATTTGGGTTATGGTTAGAGTTAGGGTTAGGGTTGTTATAGTTATGGTTAGGGTTAAGGTTAAAGTTAGGTTGTAAGGGTTAGAGTTAGTGTTAGGGTTAGGGTTCAGGTTAGGGTTAGGATTGTTATAGTTAGTATTAGATTTATGGTTAGGGTTAGTGTTACTGTTAGTTTTAGGTTTAGGGATGGGTTAGGGTTATGGTTAGGGATGGGTTAGGATTAGGGTTAGGGATGTTAGGTTTAATGTTAGGGTTGGGGTTAGGTTTATGGTTAGAGTTAAGGTTCTTAGGGTTAGGGTTCTTAGGGTTAGGGATAGGATAATGGTTAGGGTTGTTAGAATTAGGGTTATGGTTAGGGTTAGGGTTGTTGTTAGGGTTACATTTGTTAGGGTTAGGGTTAATGTTTGGGCTGTACAGTTTGGGGTTAGTGTTAGGGTATGGGTAGTATCAGGATTGTTAGGGTTAGCATTCGTGATAGGGATAGGGTTAGGGTTCTTCTGGTTAAGGTTTAGGTTAGGGTTAAGGTTAGTTATAGGGTTAGGGTTGTTAGTGTTAAGGTTAGAGTTCTTAGGATTAGGGTTCAGGTTCTTAGGGTTAGGGTTATTGTTGGGGATTAAAGTTTAGTGTTAGGGTTAGAGTTGTTAGGGTTAGGGATGTTAGGTTTAGTGTTAGTGTTAGGGTTAGCGTTAGGGTCCTTAGGGTTAGGTTTAGGTTTAGGGTTATTGTTTAAAGGTAGTGTTAGTGTTAGTGTTTTTTGGGTCAGGGTTGGGATTTTTAGGTTTATTGTTAAGTTTATGGTTCTGTGTAAGGTTATGGTTAGGGTTCTTAGGGTTAGGGTTAGGAATTTTGTTGTTAGGGTTAGGGTTAGGGTTGTTAGTTTTAGTCTTAGTGTTAGGGTTAGATTTAGGGTTAGGGATAGGGTTAGTGTTGTTAGGGTTAGGGTTAAGGTTCTTATGGTTAGGGTTAGGGTTCTTAGGTTTAGTGTTAGGATTATGGTTGTAAAGGTAAGTGTTATGGTTCAGTTTACGGTTATGGGTTTTAGAATTAGGGTTGTTAGGTTTACTGTTAGGATTTGGGCTGGGTTTGCGGTTAAGGTTATGGTTCTTAGGGATAGGGTTAGGCTTAGGATTAGAGTTGTTATGGTTAGGGTTGGTTTAGCGTTAGGGTTAGGGTTGTACGTGTTAGTTTTAGGGATAGGTTAGCATTGTAATAATTATGATTATGGTTAGTGTTAGGGTTACTGTTGGGGTTACAATTGTTAGAGATATGTTTATGGTTAGGGTTAGGGTTAGAGTTAGTGTTAGGGTTATGGTTAGCATTAGTGTTGTTAGGGTTAGCATTAGGGTTAGGATTAAAGTTAGGGTTGTAAGGGTTAGGGATAGTGTTAGGGTTAGGGTTAGTTTTAGGGTTGTTAGGGTTAGTTAGAGTTAGGATTCTTAGGTTTAGTGTTAGGGTTAGATTTGTGGTTAGGGTTAGGGTTCTTAGAGTAAGGGTTAGGGTTAGATTTGTGGTTAGGGTTAGGGTTCTTAGGGTAAGGGTTAGAGTAGGGGTTGTTAGGGTCAGGGTTAGAGTTAGGGTTACAGTTAGGGTTAGGTTAGTTAGGGTTAGGAATGTGTTAGGATTGATAGTGTTAGTGTTAGGGATATGGTTAGGTTTGTTAAGGTTTGTGCTAGGGTTAGGGTTAGGGTTAGATATTTTTGGGTTAGTGTTATGGTTCTTAGGGTTAGGGTTCAGGTTATGGTTAGAGATAGGGTTAGGGTTAGGGTTGTTAGGGTTATGGTTAGGGTTAGAGTTAATGTTAGGTATGTAAGGGGTAGGGTTAGTGTTAGGGTTCAGGTTATGGTTAGGATTGTTACAGATAGTATTAGAGCTATGGTTATTGTTAGTGTTAGGGTTAGGGTTTGGGTTAGGATTAGGGATCAGTTAGGATTAGGGTTAGGGATGTTAGGTTTAGTGTTAGGGTTAGGTTTATGGTTAGGGTTAAGGTTCTTAGGGTTAGAGTTCTTAGAGTTAGGGAAAGGATAATTGTTAGTGTTATTAGAATTAGAGTTATGGTTATGGTTAGGGTTATGTTTGTTAGGGTTAAGGTTAATGTTAGGGTTGTAAGGTTTAGGGTTAGTGTTAGGGTATAGGTAGGGTTAGGATTTTTAGGGTTAGCATTAGGGATAGGGATAGGGTTAGGTTAGGACTTTTATAGTTAGAGTTAGGGTTCTTAGTGTTAGGGTTTAGGTTAGGGTTAAGGTTAGGGATAGGGTTAGACTTGTTAGGGTTTGGGTTAGAGTTCTTAGGGTTAGGGTTTGGGTTCTTAGGTTTAGGGTTTTGGTTAGGGATTAAAGTTTAGTTGTAGTGTTAGGGTTAGTGTTAGGTTTAGTGTTAAGGTTAGGGCTAGGTTTAAGGTTATGGTCATGGTTCTTATAGTTAGGATTAGGGTTAGGGTTGTTAGGGTTAGTGTTAAGGTTAAGGTTATGGTTATGTTTTTGGTTGCTAGAGTTAGGGATAGGGTTAGGGTTGACTTGTTAGGGTTAGGGCTAGGTTTAGGGTAGGATTTATGGTTTGGGTTAGGGATAGGATTAGGGTTATCGTTGTTAGGGTTATGGTTATGGTTAGGGTTGCAGTTAGGGTTTGTAAGGGTTAGGGTTAGGGTTATGGTTGTTATGGTTATGGTTAGGGATGTTAGGTTTAGTTTTGGGGTTAGGGTTGAGTTTATGGTTACTGTTAGGGTTCTTAGGGTTAGGGTTAGGGTTGCTATGGTTAAGGTTAGAGTTAAGGTTAAGGTTAGTGCTGTAAGTGTTAGTGTTAGTGTAGGGTTAGGGTTTGGGTTAGGGATGGGTTAGGGTTACGGTTAGCGATATTAGGTTTAGTGTTATGGTTTGGCTTATGGTTATGGTTAGCATCTTAGAGTTAGGGTTACAATTGTCAGAATTTGGGTTACGGTTAGAGTTAGCATTGTTGTTAAGGTTAAGGTTATGAGTAGGGCTATGGTTAGGGTTAGGATCAAAGTTGTAAGGGTTCGGGTTAAAGTTAAAGTTGTAGGGGTTAGGATAAGTGTTAGGGTTAGGGTTAGGGTTTGGATTGTTAGGGTTAGGGTTCTTAGGTTAAGTGTTAAAGTTTGGGTTAGGTTTATGGTTAGGGTTAGGGATCTTAGGGTTATGCTTATGGTTATGGTTAGTGTTAGTGCTCTTAAGGTTAGCGTTATGATTAGGGTTAGGGCTAGGATATTTAGGGTTAGGGTTAGGGTTCTTAGGGTTAGTGCTAAGGTTAGGGTAAGGGTTAGAGTTTTTAGGTTTAGGGTTAGGGTTAAGGTTAGGGTTAGGGTTCTTAGGGTTAGGTTTAGGGTTAGGGTTTAAAGGCAGTGTTAGGGTTAGTGTTGTTAGGGTTAGTGTTATGGTTAAGATTAGGTTTATAAACAGGGTTGTTCTAGTTAGTGATAGTGTATTGTTACGGTTGTTAGGGTTAGCATTAAGATTAGGTTTAGGGTTAGGGATAGAGTTGGTGTTGTTAGAGTTAGGGTTAGGGTCCTTAGAGTTAGAGTTATGGATCTTAGAGTTAGATTTAGTGTTAGGGTTAGTATTGTTAGGGTTAGTGTTTAGGTTTGCGTTAGGGTTCTTTGGTTTTGGGTTAGGGTTCTTAGGGTTAGGGTTAGGGTTGTAAACATTAGTGTTAGCATTTGTTTTAGTGTTATGGTTTATAGGATTAGAGTTGTTAGATTTACTGTTAGGGTTAGGGTTAGGTTTACTTTTAGGGTTAGGGTTGTTAGGGTTAGGGATAGAGTTAGTGTTGGGATGTTAGGGTTAGGTCTAGGTTTAGAGTTGGATTTACAGTTAGGGTTACGGTTGTAAGGTTAGGGATAGTGTTAGTATTCAGGTTGTTAGGGTTAGGGATATGATTAGGGTTAGGTTTGTAAGGGTTAGGGTTAGGATTAAGGTTGTTATGGTTATGGTTAGGGATGTTAGGTTTAGTTTTGGGGTTAGGGTTAAGTTTATGGTTACAGTTAGGCTTCTTAAGGTTAGGGTTAGGGTTGTTAGGGTTAAGGTTAGAGTTAAGGTTAAGGTTAGTGTTATAAGTGTTAGTGTTAGTGTAGGGTTAGGGTTTGGGTTAGGGATGGGTTAGGGTTAGGGTTAGCTATGTTAGGTTTAGTGTTATGGTTAGGCTTATGGTTAGGGTTATGGTTTTAGGGTTATGGTTAGGGTTACGATTGTTAGAATTTGGGTTACAGTTATGGTTAGCATTGTTGTTAGGGTTAAGGTTGTTAGGGTTTGGGTTCAGGTTCGGGTTAGGGTCAAAGTTAGTGTTGCAAAGGTTATGGTTAGATTTGTTAGGGTTAGGGTTAGGGTTAAAGTTAAAGTTGTAGGGGTTAGGATAAGTGTTAGGGTTAGGGTTTGGATTGTTAGGGTTAGTGTTAGGGTTGTAGGTTAAGTGTTAAGGTTTCAGTAAGATTTATGGCTAGAAACAGGGATCTTAGGGTTATGGTTATGGTTATGGTTTGGTTTATGTTTATGGTTAGGGTTAGGGCTCTTAGGGTTAGCATTATGATTAGGGTTTGGGTTAGGGTTAGGATATTTAGGGTTAGCGTTAGTGTTGTTAGGGTTAGGGTTAAGGTTAGGGTAAGGGTTAGAGTTTTTAGGTTTAGAGTTAGGGTTAAAGTTAGGGTTAGGGTTCTTAGCGTTAGGGTTTAAAGGTAGTGTTAGGGTTAGTGTTGTTAGGGTTAGGGTTAAGGTTAGGGTTAAGGTTAGGGTTAGGGTTCTTAGCGTTAGGGTTTAAAGGTAGTGTTAGGGTAGTGTTGTTAGGGTTAGGGTTAGGGGCTTTAGGTTTATTGTTAGGGTTAGGGTTCTGTCTAAGGTTATGGTTATGGTTCTTAGGTTTAGGGTTAGGTATATTGTTAGGGTGAGGGTTAGGGTTGTTAGTTTTAGTCTTAGGGTTAGGGTTAGGTTTACGATTAAGGTAAGGGTTCTTAGCATTATGGATAGGGCTATTGTTGTTAGGGTTATGGTTAGGGTTAAGGTTAGGTTTATGAACAGGGTTCTTATGGTTAGTAATAGGGTTAGGGTTAGGGTTGTTAGGGTTTGCATTAAGGTTAGGGTTATGGTTAGAGTTAGTGTTGTTAGAGTTAGTGTTAGGGTCCTTAGAGTTAGGGTTAGGGTTAATGTTGTTAGGGTTAATATTCTTAGATTTTGTTAGGGTTCTTAAGGTTAGGGTTAGGGTTAGGGTTGTGAACATTAGTGTTAGGGTTTGTTTTAGGGTTATGGTTTACAGGATTAGGGTTGTTAGTTTTACTGTTAGGGTTAGTGTTAGGGTTAGGTTTACTTTTAGCATTAGGGTTCTTAGGGTTAGGTTTGGGGTTAGGGTTGTTAGGGTAAGGATTAGTGTTGTTAGGATTAGGGTTACGGTTAGAGTTAGGGTTACTGTTAGGGTTAGAGTTGTTAGGGTTATAGTTAGGGTTATAGTTAGGGTTATGGTTAAAGTTAGGGTTATAAGTGTTAGGGTTAGTCTTAGAGTTAAGGTTAGGGTTAGGGTTGTTAGGGTTAAAATTGTTAAGTTTAGTCTTAGGCATAAGGTTAGGTTTATGGTTAGGATTATGTTTCTTAGGATTAGGATTAGGGTTAAAGTTAGGGTTAGCGTTTGGTGGTTAGGATTAGGGTTATGGTTATGGTTAGGGTTCTTAGGGTTATGGTTTTTAGTGTTAGTGTGTTAGTGTTCTTAGGGATAGAGGTAGGGTTCTAAGGGTTTGGGTTATAGTTAGGGTTAGGTTTTAAAGGTTAGTGTTAAGGTTAGGTTTGTTAGGGTTAGGAGTGTTAGGTTTAGTTTTAGGGTTAGGGTTAGGTTTAAGGTTATGGTTAGGTTTCTTATGTTTAGGGTTAGGGCTAGGGTTGGAGGGTTAGGGTTAGGGTTTCAGTTAGGGTTAGGGTTGTTAGGGTTAGGGTTAGGTTTATGGTTAGGTTTACAGTTAGATGTTTGGTTTTTAGTGTAGGGACAGAGTTAGGGTTAGGGTTGTTAGGGTTAGGGTTAGGGTTGCAGTTAGGGATAGGGTTTTTATTGTTAGGGATAGCATTAGGGTTAGGGATGTTAGGTTTAGTGTTTGGTTGAGTGTTAGGTTAATGGTTACAGTTATTGTTCTTAGGGTTAGTTTTAGGGTCAGAGTTATGGTTAGGTTAAGGGTTTTAATGATTAGGGTTAGTGTTAGGGTTAGGGTTAGAGTTAGGGATGGGTAAGGGATGTTAGGTAAGGGATGGGCTAGGGATGTTAGATTTAGTGTTAGGGTTAGCTTTATGGTTATGATTAGTGTTCTTAGGGTTAGGGTTAGGGTTGTTAGAATTATGGTTATTGTTACAGTTAGGGTTAGGGTTATGGTTTTTAGGTTTAGGGTTAGGGTTAGGGTTCTTAGTGTTACGAGTTAGGGTTCTTAAGGTTAGAGTTAGGTTTAGGTTTAGGGTTTAAAGGTAGTCTTAGGGTTAGTGTTGTTAGGGTTAGGGTAGGGGTTCTAGATATTTTGTTAGGTATAGGGTTCAGTTTAAATTTATGGTTAGGATTCTTAGGGTTGAGTTAGGGATATTGTTGTTAGGGTTAGGGTTAGGGTTGTTATGGTTAGCCTTAGGGTTACGTTAGGGTTATGGTTAGAATTTTTAGGGATAGTTTTAGGTTTCTTAGGTTTAGGGTTAAGGTTAGAGTTAAGGTTGTTAGGGCTAGGGTTATGGTTAGGGTTCTTAGGGTTATGGTTAGGATTCTTAGGGTTAGGGTTAGGGTTCTTAGTGTTAGAGTTATGGTTTAAAGGTCATTGTTAGGGTTATGGTTGTTAGGGTTAGGATTTTGGTTGTTAGGTTTAGTGTTAGGGTTAGGTTTAGGTTTGAGGTTATGGTTAAGGTTCTTAAGTTTAGGGTTAGCGATATTGTTAGGGTTAGGGTTACAGTTAGAGTTAGAGTTGTTATGGTTATGGTTATTGTTAGAGTTGTTAGGTTTAGTGTTAGAGTTAAGGCTAGCTTTACTGTTAAGGTAAGGATTCTTCAGGTTATGGTTAGGGTTAGTGTTGTTAGGGTTAGGGTTAGTGTTAGGGTTAGATTTACGGATAGGGTAGTTATGGTTAGGGATAGGGTTAATGTTAGGGTTAGGGTTGTTAGGGTTATCATTAGGAGTAGGGCTAGTGTTAGTGTTAGGAACCTTAGAGTTAGGGTTAGGGTACTTAGAACTAGTGTTAGGGTAAGGGTTAGGGTTGTTAGGGTTAGGGTTAAGGATGGTAGATTTAGTGTTAGGGTTAGGTTTATGGTTACTGGTAGGCTTCTTAGGGTTAAGGTTAGGGTTGTTAGGTTTGGGGTTAGAGTTAAGGTTATGGTTATGGGTAGGATTAGGGTTATTAGGGTTAGAGTTAGGTTTAGTTAGGGTTGTAAGGGTTAAGATTAGGGATAGAGTTAGGATTGTTAGAATTAAGGTTACGGTTAGGGTTAGGGTTACAGTTAGGGTTTTGATTGTTAGGGTTATGGTTATGGTTAGGATTAAATTTAGGGTTGTTAGGGTTAGGGATATTGTTAGTGTTAGTGTTAGGGTTAGGGTTGTTAGGGATAAAGTTAGGGTTGTTAGGTTAGTGGTAGAATTAGGTTTATGGTTAGGGTTAAGGTTCTTAAGGTAAGGGTTAGTGTAAGTGTTGTTAGGGTCAGGTTTAGAGTTAGGGTTATAGTTAGGGTTAGGTTTGTTAGGATTAGAGACAGAGTTAGTGTTCTTAGGGTTAGCCTTAGGACTAGGGTTAGGGTTAAAATTTTTAGTGTTAGGGTTAAGGTTCTTAGGGTTAGGGTTCGCATTATGGTTAGAATTAGGGTTAGAGTTAAGGTTGTTAGGGTTAAGGTTAGGTTACGGTTAAAGTGGTGTTAGTGTTAGGGTTAGGGTTTAGATTGTTAGTGTTAGTGTTAGGGTTAGGGTTGTTATAGTTAGCCTTAGGGTTACGTTAAGGTTATGGTTAGAATTTTTAGGGATAGTTTTAGATTTCTTAGGGTTAGGGTTAAAGTTAGGGTTAAGGTTGTTAGGGTTAGGGTTATGGTTAGGGTTCTTAGGGTTATGGTTATGGTTCTTAGGGTTAGGGTTAGTGTTCTTAGGGTTAGGGTTACGGTTTAAAGGTTATTGTTAGGGTTATGGTTGTTAGGGTTAGGATTTTGGTTGTTAGGTTTAGTGTTAGGGTTAGGTTTAGGTTTGAGGTTATGGTTAAGGTTCTTAAGTTTAGGGTTAGGGATATTGTTAGGGTTAGGGTTACAGTTAGAGTTAGGGTTGTTATGGTTATGGTTATTGTTAGAGTTGTTAGGTTTAGTGTTAGAGTTAAGGCTAGCTTTACTGTTAAGGTAAGGATTCTTCAGGTTATGGTTAGGGTTAGTGTTGTTAGGGTTAGGGTTAGTGTTAGGGTTAGGTTTACAGATAGGGTAGTTATGGTTAGGGATAGGATTAATGTTAGGGTTAGGGTTGTTAGGGTTATCGTTAGGGCTAGTGTTAGTGTTAGGAACCTTAGAGTTAGGGTTAGGGTTCTTAGAGCTAGGGTTAGGGTAATGGTTAGGGTTGTTATGTTTAGGATTATAGTTAAAGTTTTTCTGGTTAGTTTTAGGGTTCTTAGGGTTACCATTAGTGTTATGGTTGTAAAGTTAAGTGTTAGGTTTCAGTTTAGGGTTACGGTTGTTAGGATTAGGGTTGCTAGGTTTATTGTTAGGGTTAGGGCTGTGTTTGTGGTTAGGATTAGGGTTCTTAGGGTTAGGGTTATGCTTACGATTAGGGTTGTTAGCATTAGGGTTAGGGTTAAGGTTAGTGTTAGGGTTGTAAGTGTTAGGGTTAGAATTAGGGTTAGGGTTAAGGTTGTTAGAATTAGGGGTATGGTTAGTGTTATGGTTACTGTTTGTGTTAGGGTTTTTAGGGTTATGGTTATGATTATGGTTAGGGTTACGGTTAGGGTTAGAGTTGTTACGATTAGGATTGTTAAGTTTAGTCTTAGGGTTAAGGTTAGGTTTAAGGTTAGAGTTAGTGTTATGGTGGTGAGGGTTAGGGTTAGTGATAGGGTTAGGGTTCTTAGGGTTAGTGTTAGGGTTTCAGTGTTATGGTTAGCATTAATGCTTTAAAGGTTAGGGTTAACGTTAGGGTTGTTATGGTTAGGGTTAGGAATGTTAGGTTTAGTGTTAGGGTTAGTTTTAGGCTTATGGTTAGGGTTCTTAGGGTCAGTGTTAGGGTTACGGTTATTAAGGTTAGCAGTAGGGTTAGGGTTAGGATTCTTATGGTTAGGATTATGGTTCTTAGGGTTAAGGTTAGGGTTAGTGTTAGAGTTTTTAAAGTTAGGTTTAGGGGTTGTGTTCAGTTTAGGGTTCTTAGACTTAGGATTAGGATTCTTAGGGTTAGGTTTATGGTTAGTGTTGTAAAGTTTAGGGTTAGGGTTTGTTTTAGGGATATGGTTGTTAGGGTTAGGATGGTAGGTTTAGTGTTAATTTTAATGTTAAGTGTACTGTTAGGGCTAGGGTTCTTAGAGTGTGGGTTAGTGTTAGGATTGTTATGGTTAGTGTTAGGTTTATGGTTAAGGTTAGGGTTAGGGTGTTTAGGGTTAGGGTGTTTAGGGTTAGGGTGAGGATTAGGGTTATGGTTAGGATTAGTGTTGTTAGGGTTAGTGTTAGTGTTAGGGTTAGGGTCAGGGTTGTTAGGGTTAGGGTTGTTAGGTATAGTGTTAGGTTTAGGTTTATGTTTATGCTTAAGGTTCTTAGGGTTAGAGTTTGGTTTAGGGTCAGGGTTGTTAGTGTTAGCATTAGGGTTAGGATTAGGGTTAGGAGTATTATGTTTAGGGTTAGGATTCTTAGGGTTAGGGTTAGGGTTGGAATGTTAGGGTTAGGGTTGGGGTTGTTAGTTTTAGTGTTAGGGTTAGGATTAGGTTTATGGTTAGGGCTAGGGTTCTTAGTTAGGGTTAGACTTAGGGTTAGGGTTGTTAGGGTTAGCATTAGGGTTAGGGTTAGGATTATTAGGGTTAGGGCTAGGGTTCTTAGGGCTAGTGTTAAGGTTAGGGATATGGTTAAGGTTTTGGTTAGGGTTGTTACGGTTATGGTTAAGATTAGAATTAGGGTTTATGTTTAAAGGTTAGTGTTAGGGTAGTATTGTTAGGTTTATTGTTATTGTTAGGGTTACGGTTATCGTTAGGGTTGTTTGGGTTAGCATTAGGGTTAGTGTTAGGGATAAAATTTTATGGGTTACAGTTTGCCATATGGTTAGGGTTGTTAGAATTAGGGTTACGCTTAGGGTTATGGTTACTGTTACAGTTAGTGGTATTAGGGTTATGGTTAGGGTTAGGATTAAAGTTAGGGGTGTTAGGGTTAGGGATAGTGTTAGGGTTAGGGTTAGGGTTAGGGTTAGGGTTAGGGTTAGGGTTAGGGTTAGGTTTACAGTTAGGTTTAGGGTTCTTAAGGTAAGGGTTAGTGTAAGGGTTGTTAGGGTCAGGGTTAGAGTTAGGGTTAGGTTTGTAAGGGTTAGGGATAGGGTTAGGGTTACAGTTCTTAGGGTTAGGGTTAGCATTATTGTTAGAATTAGGGTTAGAGTTAGGGTTGTTAGGATTATGGTTAGGGTTAGGTTTAAAGTTAGGTATGTAAGGGTTAGGGTTACTTTTAGTGTTAGTGTTAGGGTTAGGGTTTGGAATGTTAGGTTTATGGTTAGGGTTAGGGTTGTTATGTTTAACGTTAGGGTTACGTTAGGGTTATGGTTAGGATTTTTAGGGATAGTGTTAGTGTTCTTAGGGTTAGAGTTAAGGTTAGTTATAGGGTTAAGGTTGTTATGGTTATAGTTATGGTTAGGGTTCTTAGGGTTATGGTTATGGTTCTTAGGGATAGGGTTTAAAGGTTATTGTTAGTATTCAGGTTTTTAGGGTTAGGATTGTAGTTGTTAGGTTTAGTGTTAGGGTTAGGTTTAGGTTTAAGGTTATGGTTATGGTTCTTAAGGTTTGTGTTAGGGATATTGTTGTTAGGTTTAGGGGTAGGGTTACAGTTAAGGTTAGGGTTGTTATGGTTATGGTTATTGTTAGAGTTGTTAGGTTTATTGTTAGAGTTAAGGTTAGCTTTACTATTATGGTAAGGATTCTTCGGGTTATGGCTAGGGTTAGTGTTGTTAGGGTTAGGGTTAGTTTTAGGCTTAGGTTTATGGATAGGGTAGTTATGGATATGGATACGATTAGGATTAGGGTTAGGATTGTTAGGGTTAGCGTTAGGGTTAGTGTTAGTTTTAGGAATCTTAGGGTTAGGGTTAGGGTTCTTAGAGCTAGGGTTAGGGTAATGGTTAGGGTTGTTATGTTTAGGTTTAGAGTTAAAGTTCTTCTGGTTAGTGTTAGGGTTCTTAGGGTTACCATTAGGGTTATGGTTGTAAAGTTAAGTGTTAGAGTTCAGTTTAGGGTTACGGTTGTTAGGATTAGGGTTGCTAGGTTTATTGTTAGGGTTAGGGCTGTGTTTGTGGTTAGGATTAGGGTTCTTAGGGTTATGGTTATGCTTAGGATTAGGGTTGTTAGGGTTATGTTTAGGGTTAAGGTTAGGGTTGTAAATGTTAGGGTTATGGATAGGGTTAAGGTCATTAGAATTAGGGTTATGGTTAGGCATTAGGGTTAGGGTTACTGTTGGCATTAGGGTTATTAGGCTTATGGTTATGGTTAGGGTTACAGTTAGGATTAAGGTTGTTAAAGTTAGGATTGTTAAGTTTAATCTTAGGGTTAGAGTTAGGTTTATGGTTAGAGTTAGTGTTCTTAGGGTTAGGGTTAGGGTTGTTAGGGTTAGGGTTAAGATTAGAATTTTTTTTTCTAAGCTAGGGGTGGCTATTTTTTGCTGTATACTTTATTATTATTAATATTATTATTATTAACAAAGAGGTCACACTTTCTATCCTTGTATATCCTTCCTTATTCAAGGTCCCTTCCCCCTCCTCCACATCAGGCCATTCTTTCCTCTGCTCAACTCCCCATCCCCTCCGGGACAGGCAGCAGACAGTTCCATGGTCCCACTGACCCAATATTGCTTATTTCAGTCTCCACTCCTGGCAGATCCAGTTTTCTCCCCCCTTCCTCAAGAGTGAGTCATCCCATTGCTTTGGGTTCAGCTTTAAGGCAATTTTTTATATCTTCTTTGAGAGCTTCGATGATCATCATAAAGGAATTTTTGGTGTTGCTTTCTTCTGTTTCCTCTTCATTGCTTAGTTCAGATCTTGTAGTTGTAGGATTGCCACTTTCTTCTGTAGTTACCTTGTTGTTCTTTATATTATTATGTAAATTTTTGCACTGGAGTCTGCCCATGGCTTCAGTGGTTCACGATTAGGTGACTCCTGGTCAGTTGTGGCACTCAGGCTTGTGTGTCTCCTGTCACCTCTGAGGAAAAGGTCTGCTCAATCTCTACCTCTGCTCTTGGCTGGGGACTGAATTTCAAGTCTTCAATCTTTCTCTGTTTTAACAGTTGGAGGCAGTGTGGCCATGCAAATTCCCTCAGCAGCAGCTGTGGGGACCGTGGCAGTCAGAGTTTATCTCTGTCTGCTACAGAGTGCATGGGGACACACTCTGCAGACAGCACCCTGTCCCGGAGGATTAGAATTTTTAAGGTTAAGGTTAGGGTTAGGTTTATTGTTACCATTAGTATTATGGTAGAGAGGGTTAGGGTTAGGGTTAGCATTCTTAGGGTTAGGGTTAGGGTTAGGGTTAGGGTTTTAGTGTTACAGTTAGCTTTAGTGTTTTAAAGGTTAGGGTTAGTGTTAGGTTTGTTAGGGTTAGGGTTGGGGATAGGTTTAGGGTTAGGGTTGTTAGTGATAGGGCTATGTTAGGGTTGTTAGGGTTAGAGTTAGGGTTTGGGTTAGGACTAGGGTTAGGATTCTTAGGGTTAGGGTTGTTGGGGTTAGGGTTGTGGTTCTTAGGGTTAGTGTTAGGGTTTTTAAAGTTAGGTTTAGGGTTGCATTCAGGTTAGGGTTTTTAGACTTAGAGTTAGGATTCTTAGGGTTATGATTCTCAGTAGCTTTGTAAGGTTTAGGGTTAGTGTTTGTTTTAGGGTTATGGTTGTTAGTGTTAGGGTTGTTAGGTTAAGTGTTAGTGTTAGGGTTAAGAGTATGATTAGGGTTAGGGTTCTTAGGGTTAGGGTTAGGGTTAGGGTTAGGGTTAGAATTGTTATGGTTAGTGTTAGTTTTATGGTTAAGGAGAGGGTTAGGGTTGTTAAGGTTAGGGTTAGGATTAGGGTTGTTATGCTTAGTGTTAGAGTTAGGATTAGGTTTATGGTTAGGATTAGAGTTGATAGGGTTAGGTTAATGTAAGGATTAGGGTTAGGTTTAGGGTTGTAAGGGTTAGAGTTGTTAGGTATAGTGTTAGAGTTAGGGTTAGGGTTAGGTTTATGCTTAGCGTTCTTAGGGTTAGGGTTTGGTTTAGGTCAGGGTTGTTAGGGTTAGCATTAGCATTAGGGTTAGGAGTATTATGGTTAGGTTCTTAGGGTTAAGGTTAGGGTTTGGATTGTTAGGGTTAGGGTTAGGGTTGTTAGTTTTAGTGTTAGCTTTAGGATTAGGTTTATGGTTATGGTTATGGTAAGGGTTCTTAGTGTTAGGGTTAGGATTAGGGTTAGGGTTGTTAGAGTTAGCATTAGGGTTAGGGTTAGGATTATTATGGTTAGGGTTCTTAGGGGTAGTGTTAAGGTTAGGGCCAGAGTTAGGGTTGTTACGGTTATGGTTAAGGTTAGGGTTAGGGTTAGTGTTTAAATGTTAGTGTTAGGGATAATATTGTTATGGTTATTGTTTTGGTTAGGGTTACCATTATGGTTAGGGTTATTAGGGTTAGTATTAGGGTTAGTGTTAGGAATAAAGTTTTAAGTCTTAGGGTTAGGTATATGGTTAGGGTTGTTTGAATTAGGGTTGTGCTTAGGGTTACGGTTACTGATAGAGTTAGTGTTGTTAGGGATATGATTAGGGTTAGGGTTAAAGTTAGGGTTGTGATGGTTATTGTTAGGGTTAGGGTTAGTGTTGTTTGAGTTAGGATTGTTAGGTTTAGTTTTAGGGTTAGGGTTAGGTTTATGGTTCTTAGTTTTAGGGTTAGGTTAGGGTTGTTAAGTTTAGCATTAGGGCTATGGTTTTGGTTAGGAGTATTAGGGTTAGGGTTAGGGTTCTTAGGATTAGGGTTTAAGTTAGGATTAAAGTTAGGGTCAGAGTTAGGGTTGTTATGGTTAGTGTTAGGGTTAGTGTTAGGGTTACGTTTAGCATTAATGTTGTTAAGGTTAGCCTTACTGTTAGGGTTATGGTTAGGATTATTAGGGTTAGAGTTAGGGTCCTTAGGGTTAGGGTTTATGTTAGGGTTAAGGTTAGGGTCAGTGTTAGGGTTGTTATGGTTAGGGTTAGGGTTTAAAGCTTAGTGTTAGGGTTAGGGTTGTTAGGGTTAGGCTTAGTGTTAGGGTTACAGTTAGAGTTAGGGTTGTTAGGGTTAGCATTAGTGTTATGATTAGCGTTAAGGATGTAAGAATTAGAGTTAGGTATAGGGTTAGGTTTGTTAGTATTAGGGTTACACTTAGGTTTACGGTTACTGTTATGGTTTGCGTTGTTAGGGTTTTGTTAGGGTTTGGGTTAAAGTTAGGATTCTAATGGTTAGGGTTAGTGTTAGGGTTATGGTTAGGATTGTTAGGGTTAGGATTGTTAGGTGTAGTCTTAGGGTGTGGATTAGGGTTAGGTTTATGGTTAGGGTTAAAGTTCTTAGGGTTAAGGTTAGGGTTGTTAGGGTTAGCGTTAAGGATGCAGTTAGGGTTAGGATTTTTTTGGGTTTGTGTTGTTAGGATTAGGGTTTTGGTGGTTATAGTTAGGGTTAAGTTAGGGTTAGGGTTATGGTTTTTAGGGATGGGGTTAGGGTTAGTTTTATAAAGGTTAGGGTTAGGGTTAATGTTAGGCTTAGGGTTAGGGTTGTTTGTGTTAGTGTTAGGGTTAGGTTTACAGATAGGGTTGCTATGGTTAGGGATAGGGTTGTGGTTGTTAGTGTTAGAGTTGTTAGGTTTAGCAATAAGGTTAGGGTTAGGGTTAAGATTCTTAGGGTTAGTGTTAGCGTTGTTAGGGTTAGTGTTAGTGTTAGGGTGGTAAATATTAGTGTTAGGGTTAGGTTTAGGGTTATGGTTGTTAGAATTATAGTTAGTTTTTCTGTTAGGGTAGGTTTAGGTTTAAGGTTAGGGGTAGGTTACGATTAGGCTTAGGTTTAGGATTTTTAGTGTCAAGGTTAGAGTTAGGGTTATGGTTATGTTTTTGGTTATGATTTTAGGGTTAGGGTTACAGTTAGGGTTGTTAGGGTTAGGGTTAGGTTCAGGGTCATTAGCATTAGCATTAGGGTTAGAGTTAGTGTTAGGATTAGGATTCTTAGGGTTAGGGTTAGGTTCATGGTTATGGTTATGGTTAGGTGTAGGGAGCTGCATTGTACCATGCCCTAAAGGTGGCGCTGGTTTCCGCTTTCCACCTCTCTTGATGGTGAGTGCTCTCGGGAATAAACAACTCCTTATTGGCTGTAGGCGAGGATGGTGGCTTGCTTTCGGCGCCTGGGGACCTATGGGCAATGTCTACGTGGCTTACCAGGATTGGAAGCCCAGAGGGTATTTAGCCACGAGCGGACTTCCTCCCGGGGTCATTCGTCTTTTGCGAGAGAGTGGTCATTTGTCATACATCTGAGAGTGAGAGTGAGAGTGAGTGAATGAGAGACAAGAAGATAATAAAGGCCCGAATAAACTGCAAAGAGAAGGATCCGGTGTTGCGTGTTCCTTGCTGGCGAGGCTGTGCACGACAAGTGGCGCTGAAATCCGGGAAGATAAGAATTAAACTCGCGCCAACGAACGTCAGGATTCAGAGCTCTCTACAGTTGGGGGGGGGTGCACCGGTAAGTCCCAGGTAAGTTGGGATCCACAGTGAGAGCGGGGTAGCTCTGGTCTATAGATAGGATAAGGCGGAGAAAGAGGGAGCTCACCAAGGAGCGAGGGTAACCTCTTGGCGCTAGCAGGTAGCACCGACCTGTAGGTGGAGGCAGAGAAGGGGGAGCTCGCTGATGAGTGAGTGTAACCTCTTACAGCTGTGGACACAGGGCAAGCTCACTGACAAGTGGGTGTAATCTTTTGCAGCTGTGGATGCACAGTAGCCTTGAGCTCAAAGTGAAAGTAGCACAGCAGTTTTGGATTAAAGTGAAAGTAATTCAGCAGTTGCCAATTTTGGCTTAAAGTGGAAGTAACAATTATTGCAGACTTGAGCTCAAAAGTGAAAGTAAAAGCATTAGCAAGGCTGGGGCTGGTTGGTAAAGGCTCAGAAAAGATTTTTTTACAATAAGGAGTAAAGGTCATATAAGGATGGGGTCTTCAACCTCATGTCCAATTTTTCTGGCTCTACAAGAGCTGTTACAAACTAAGGGCCTAGAAATTAAGGAAAGTGTACTAGAGAGATTTTTACAGGAATGTGACATTGCAGCTCCGTGGTTTGCTGTCATGGGCAGTCTATCAGTGTCCTCCTGGGAGAAGTTAGGGCAAGATTTAGACTTTGCCTATGAGCAAGGAATTCTAAAGGCAGGTGTGAGTCCATTTGGAGGGTGATTTGAGGTTGTTTGGATGATCAGAGGTGCTGTGAGGCAATTGAAGGGGGTCAGACCACTTTAGAACAGTTAAAAGAGGAAAGATCTGATGGGGTGCGCAGTGAAGAAGCGAGAGGCCTTAGAACTGAAGGATCAGATTCCAGGGGAAACACTTATCGGGATTTAGAGGATTTTCAGCTTTTGGGCCTTGAGAGCAGTAGTTCTGAAGAAGATCTATCAAGGTTGGAGGAGTCAGGAGAGGAAAGAGAAACTAAGAAATTGGTTTCAATAAAGGGAAAGAGGCTAGCCCTGAGGGAGCACTTGCTTAATGGGAAGTGTGGCCTCCTGCCATCCGCTCCCCCAGCTTACTCAGATGGAGGGGGTGGCTTTGGCAGCCATGAACAGTCCTTTAACCCTGCAGTATGGAGAAAATTGAGACAGAAACTGGTGTCGGCATTTCCTGTGTTCCAAGATCTCCAGGGGAATCTTTATGAAGAGCCCCTGGACTTTAAAGTAATCATGTCACTGGCCGAATCAGTAAGAACTTATGGCATTACCACCTCTTTCACTTTGGCACAAGTGGAGGTGTTGAATAGATACTGGTGCTGACAGAAGCATTGTGGCAAGGGAGGATTGGCCCTCTGGGTGGCCGATTCTAAAATAGCCAAGTCTTCCCCAAAGTAACCCTGAACAAACAGTTGTTGTTACCTCCTATGCCAGGTGTTTCAACACAATCTTGTTATTCCCATCACCTGGAAAACTGAGACACCTGTATGGGTCCCTCAGTGGCCCTTGTCTTTAGAAAAATTGAAAGCAGCCCAAGAACTAGTGCAGGAACAGC
>PVIH01016603.1:0-45005 GCA_004025045.1 Sigmodon hispidus
TTGTGGATCAATGGAATAGAATTGAGGATCCAGACATTAACCCAAAAACCTATGAACACCTGATCTTTGCAAAGAGGCCCAAAACATTCAATGGAAAAAAGATAGTATATTTAACAAATGGTGTTGGCATAGCTGGATGGAAGTGTGTAGAAAAATGCAAATAAATCCGAGCCTGTCACCCTGCACAAAACTCAAATCCAAGTGGATCAAAGACCTCAACATAAACCTAGCCACTTTGAACTTGATAGAAAAGAAAGTGGGAAATACACTTCTACAAATTGGCACAGGCGACCACTTCCTAAATATAGCACCAGTGGTACAGACACTAAGACCAACAATCAATAAGTGGGATCTCCTGAAGCTAAGAAGCTTCTGTAAAGCCAAGGACACTGTCAATAGGACAAAATGACAGCCTACAGAATGGGAAAAGATTTTCACCAACCCTACAAGTGATAGAGGCTTGATTTCTAAGATATAGAAAGAACTCAAGAATCTAGAGCCCAAAACCTTGAATAATCCAATAAAAAAATGGGGTTCAGAACTAAAAAGGGAATTCTCAGCAGAATTATGAATGGCTGAAAGGCACTTGAAAAAGTGCTCATCATCTTTCGCCATCAGAGAAATGCATATCAAAACAACTTTGAGATACCACCTGACACCTGTCAGATTGGCTAACATAAAAGACACAGATGACAGCCTATGTTGGAGAGGTTGCAGAACAAGGGGAACACTCCTCCATTGTTGGTGGGAGTGTAAGCTTGTTCAGCCACTCTGGAATGCAGTATGGTGGTTTCTCAGAAAACTGAGAATCAATCTCCTCAAGGACCCAACAATACCACATCTGGGTGTTTACCCAAAACATGCACAGTCACACTCCAAAGGCATTAGCTCAACTGTGTTCATAGCAGCATTATTTGTAATAGCAAGAACCTGGAAACAACCTAGATGTCCCTCAACTGAAGAATGGATTAACAAACTGTGGTACATCTACACAATGGAGTACTACTCAGCACTAAGAAAAAATGATATCCTAAAATTTGCAGGCAAATGGATGGATTTGGACAATATCCTCCTGAGCGAGGTTTCATAAACCCAGAAAGATAAGCAGGGGATGTACTTACTCATTAGTGGACTCTAAACAAACAAACAAACAAACAAGAAAAAAGCAAAGCATTCCCAAGCTGCAAACCACAACCACTGAACAGCTTGGGATCAGAAAGACCCTGGACTGACTCCTTGGATCCCACTCCCCCTAGAGGAACACCTGACTCAGTCTTGAGGTTGTGGGGAGAAAACTGGATCTGCCAGGAGTGGTGGCTGAATTAAGCAATATTGGGACAGTGGGACCTTGGGACCACCTGCCACCTGCCCAGGGCGGGGATGGGGAGATGTGGTGAAGAGAGAATGACCTGATGTGGTGGGAGGGGGAAGGGACCTTGAATAAGGATATACTAGGATAGAAAGTTTGCCTTCTTTGTTCAGATGGTCAACTGGTCTTGTGCAGTCCCAAGTTTGGACAGGGGGTGTCCCATGGAGGCTGTTTTGTCTCTGGGTTGATGTTTGAAAAATAGTAGTCTCTGCTTGGCCTTTTAGCTTTGCTTCCAGGGATTTGGCTGCTCCCATGCAGTTATGTTATGATTACGCCAACTGCAATCTGTGCTGGTGTGGCCCGAGGAAGCTTTGCTCCATCTCTGGGCCTCTTAGCTGTCCACAGAGGGGCTCAACTGCTCCTGTGCTGCCTAATATTTTTTTTTTCATAGATTTATGGGGATGAGATTTACTACAACAATGGAATACATAGATTAACATTTCTCCAAACACAGAAATAAACCATAAATTAACACATGTTTCTGGGAAAACATTAAAAGGTATTATGAGAAACAGTCACAAATCATTCAGGCTGTACAGAAACAAGGCACAATATTTTTTTAAAAAACCAATTTATTCTGAGTTAAGATCAAATTTCTATCTCTTGCATCATTAGGTTAATAATGTCCAACTCATACATTTATTTTTTAATTATTTATTTCATTATTTTAAACTATGTCTATATGGGTACCTCTCTGTGATTATGTAAACTTGAGGCCTGAAGAATACATCTAATACCCTGGGGACATACAGGTGGCTGTGAGTCATATAATGAACCAAACTTGGTTCCTGTAGAGAATGGCTGAGCTGTCTCTCCAGCCCCCTACTCATACTTTTGTACCTGTATGTACATATTCTGAGCTTTGTAAACCCTTTTGTAAACATGAACAAAACATGACTAATTACTTTGTGCCAACTTAATGCTGTTTGTAATTTATAAAAAAGATATTAACCTTCTGCAGTAAAGTCATGCATATAGGTGCTCAGCTTGCTTCTCCCATCTAACACATTCTAGGATGGGCTGCTCACACACAGTCCCACACATAACTAAGATGATTTTTTCCCACATCGTTTAAGATAGTTAGCACAGCTCCTCACAGGCATGTCTGGAGGTGCATCTCATAGATAATTCTGTTGGCAATATAAACAATCACATTTTAAAGTTTGCTTTGTTACATATGTGAGCCATTTGCCTCCACCATGAAAACAGATAAACTATACAGAACAATGCAAAGGTATGAATATGACAGAATTAAATTCCAGTCTTTGGGCAGGTTAATTCTGATCTCTTTTACTAGTCTCTTGAGTAGGGATGATATGGTTTATCTTGGAAGAAATTTTAGCTTATATCAGTCATCATCTTAACAGAATCTAGGATCAACTAGAAGACAAGCTTTCTAGGACACCTAGGAGGGATACTAAAGGTTTGGTTAGCCTCTGGCTATGTTTTGAGGAATTATTTTGGTTGGGTTACAAGACATTGAAAGACTTGTCTATGGTGGGTAATACTATTCTGTGAGCTGGAGTTTGGAGTGTAACTTGAAAGTCAGCTGAGTACAGTGTTCATCTTTTTGTTTCTAACTGTGCATGGAACTGTATCAGCCACGTTTAGTTCCTAAGCCAGGATTCCTCACCACCAGTGACTATTGTTTGGATCAGTGAGTCAAAATGAATCTGTTCTTCCTTAAGTTGCTTTTGTCAGGGTATTTCATTATAGCAAACTGAAAAGTAACTAAGTCAGTACCCTCCTGAGCTCAAAATAAAATACATCTATTACTAAAATTTAAAAGGATTGGAATCACATTTTAAATGTAAAAGACTGATTTTTTTTGTAAAATGCTTTTGTTATCAAGGATGTTTCAGTTGATAGCATACAAAACCATTTATATATATTTTGACTTTTTAAAATTTATGCAACTGTTTATCTTGCTTTTTATTTTAGAGAAAAATAATCCAGCCCTTCTACATTAATGTTAAATGGACTTTGTTTCAAAATATGCATATTGAAATTAGTTATTACACCTGAAATCTTATTCTTGAAGGTTTGTTGTCTATAAATTGGATGGGTATTTGTTTTTTTGATGATCATTATTTAAAATATATTTTTTCTAGCCCTTTTCTTCTTCAGTGAGAAAAACAATCTATTTCAGAATCAGTGGATTTGTAACAGTCATTTATTCAAAAAAATTTCTATGCATTTCTCCTTTAGAGCCACAGGGTGGAGTATTGCTTTAAATATGAACTTTATTTTACTCTGCATGAATAGCTATATTAATTCTGTTATGCAAGTGAATAATCAAAGTCCTGGTGAATAGTTGGATAAATATTGAAATTTTAATTGCTATAGGACTCAATGGAACTATTACTTAAGATAATTAAAGATAGTAAACACACATTTTATTCAGTGGCCTACAATAGAAAAGAAAACCTCCTACAATCATAGGGGACTGTATGTCTCAGGCATATAAAACAGCACTGAGCTTCCATGCAGTTGTATGTTTTTTCCCCAAAGACAGGTGTCATGACATACCTATGATTTTAATATTTATATTTTGCACATATATATTAATTATGATAAAGTACAATGTGTTGAAAAATACTGAATTCCATATTTTGAGAATATGATTCTTCCATTGAATTGTTTTATTATTTAGATTTATTTGTTTTTATTTTAATATGTGTGGTTTTCCTGTATGTATATGTATCATGTGTGTGCTTGGTGCCCAGGAAGATAAGAAGAGCACATTGAATATCCTAGAATTAGAGTTTAGGAAGATTGTGAGCTGCCAAATGGGTACAAAAATAAAACCTAGGTCTTCTGAATGAGTAGCAAGTATTCCTAACTATTGAACAATCTCTCAAGCCCCTTGAGTTGCTATAAAAGCATCTTATTAATGGCTAAACTTTTTCACTCATTTGTAGCCAATTCATATTTATAATTCCAAGCTGAGTTAAGAAAAAACTGATATGATTTTAATCATTCAATGTATAACTTTTATTCATTTATTTATCTACTTTTGAGATAACAGTTTACTCTGTCTTTAAGACTGGGCGCATATTTTCTGTCCTCCTATCTCATCCTTTGAGTCCTACAGCATTAGACCTTGGTTGTTCTGCCTAGCAGAAAGGATTTTGCTTTGCTTGGAGATGCTGAGGTCTAAACTTAGGACTTTGCATATTCTAGACAAGCAAACTCTAGCATTTACTATTTAGTTATCACTGTGACAAAGTACATAATAAAAATATCTTATGGAGGCTGACCAAATTGCAAGCCATCAGAGCAGATTTCTGTGGTCAGGCATTCCCACTAACAATCCCATGTGACCCTGCAATCTATAAGTCTCACCCTCTCCTCCAAGCCTACCCATTACCTGGGGATCTCAGCTGATCCTAGAGACATTGAATCTGCTAGCTTTGATTGGATCAAGAGTTCATATTGGACCAAGAGAGGCTTCCTGAGACAGAGACACAGCTAGAGCAGATTGGATGAAGATCAGCTCCCTGTGATACAGACACAAATTGCAGTAATTGGAGGAAGAGATGGGTAGACTTCAGTTCAAGAATACCTACAACAACATAAAGAGCAATATGTCACCACCAGACCCTAGCAGTTCTACAATAGGAAGATCTGATCATCACAATGTAGAAGAAGCAGAAGAAAAGTACCTTAAAAATAATTTTAAGAACATGATAGAGGCCTTTAAAGAGGAAATAAAAAATTCCATTTAAGGACTTAAGAAAAAGACAAACAAAATTGGAAGAAATCAACAAATTTCTTAAAGCCAAGGAAACCAAAGAAAAATTAATCAAATAAGTGAAGGAAAAGTTCGATACTTCAAAATTAAAGTAGAAGCAATAGAGAAGACACAAATTGAGAAAAATGCTGGAAATGGAAAGTCTGAGTAAATGAACAGAAACTACAGATGCAAGCATAACTAACAGAATGTAAGCGATGGAAGAAAGAATCTCTAGTGTGGAAGATATAGTAGAGGAAATAGACTCATTAGTCAAAGAAAATAGTAAAGCCAAAAAAGTCACAACACAAAATGTCCAGAAAACCTGGGATACAATGAACAGATCAAACCTAAAAATAATAGGAATAGAAGGAGAAGAATACTAGTTTTGAGGCACAAAAATATATTTAAAAAAATCATAGAAAAAACTTTTCAACCAAAAAAAGAAATGCTTATGAAAATACAAGAAGTTGATACTCTGACAACTGGAGCACTTGAACCTCCTGATACACAGCTGACCAAGAGGTGAGTTGTACTAGTCCCTAAGACCAAGCAGAGACCTTGCTACTGTCCAAACCCCAGCCTGTGGACATAGCACCCAAACAAACCAACCATACTCACTTCCACCCTAAACCAAAAGAAAGCTGGGAGAGCACCCCCAAGCCCAGTTTTCAGCAAAACACAGCTGGAGGGACATTCCATGGGCCAAGCCACACTCAAACCACAATTTGCATCGTCACACTGACAATTGGACTACCTGAAGCCTCCTGATACACAGCTGAATAAGAACCAACTAAGAGCTGACTAAGAACAATCTCTGCAACAATGGGAGACACACAGTTCCTTGGCTTATAGCCAACTAAGTGCTGATTAAAAACAGCCCCTGCAATTATTGGAGACACACAGCCCTCCAGGCCCACAACTGACAAGAGCTGACCAAGGGCTGATTAAGAGTAAACCAAGAAAGCAATGGGCAGATGCCAGTGCAAGAATTCATATAACAATATAAAGATCAACAAGACACCACCAGAAGAAGCTGGTGGTTCTACAAGATCAAGACCTAAGCATACCAATGAAGAGGAAAGAATCATAAAAACAACTTCAGAAAGATAATAGACACTTTAAATGAGGATATAAAAGACACCCTTAAAGAAATGAAGGAAAATACAAACAAAAAATTGGAAGATATTATCAAATTCCTGAGAGGAAAACAAAACCAAGAAAAACCAAGCAAACAGGTGAAAGAAACATTCCAGAAATTAAAAATCAAAATAGAAGTAATAAAGAAGACACAATCTGAAGCAAAGCTAGAAATTGAAAACCTGTAGAATTGAACCAAAACTACAGATTCAAGCATAACCAACAGCATCCAAGAGATGGAAGAGAGACTCTCAGAGGTGGAAGATTCAATAGTGGAAATAGATACATCAGTTTAAAAAACCTCTAAAACCAAAAAAATCATAACACATAACATGTCCAGAAAATCTGCGATACATAGAAAAGACCAAACCTAAGAATAATTGGAATTGAAGAAGAATACCAGCTCAAAGGTACAGAAAATATATTAAACAAAATCATAGAAGTAAACTTTGCCAACTTAAAGAAGGAAATGCCTATAAAGGTACAAGAAGCTTACAGAACACCAAATATAATAGACTTGCCCCCAAAAGTCTGCTTGCCACATAATAAACCACTAAGCCTACAGAACTGTAACACAAGGTTTCTGGCCCTGTCTGGACAGAGTTCCAGACCTGCCCACAACCACCTTTCCCCAAAAAATGATTGAGACACTCATGTTAATTTTATGATGTTTGGTCTATGTCTCTAGCACATTGCTAGCTAGCTCTTTTATCTTAATTCAACCCATTTCTGTTAGTCTGTCCTGTCAAGTGGCCTTGTGGCTTACCTATTTTATTACATGTTTCTTTCTGGGCATTGGGATCAAGTCTCTTTGTCTCCATGCTCCTTCTCCTTCTATGTTCTATGCTCTGATTTTCCTGCCTACCACTACAGTGCTCACCACAGGCCAAAACACTTCCTTTATTTAAAGAATAATATTCACAACCTATAGAAAGACATTTCCATATCACTTTCCCTTTTCTGTCTAATCACAAAGGAAGGTTTCAATTTTACTATAGCAAAATTATATATTCAAAACAGCTATCAAGCAAGAATTGCAGTTACAATATCTAGTCTATTTGTATTTAACAAAATTAAAGAAAATGTTCTATCTTCTACTTTATCCTTATGATTCTAAAGTTTTATATCTAATATACCTTTTAAAAAAACTAAGACAAGCTATACCTATAACTATCAAATCTTCAACTACAACGAAGACTACAGAAGGATATAATATTACCCAAGTAAACAGAAAGTGCAAGCAGCTTCCCAACTCTAGAAATGACAGAAATGACACCTGTCTGCCTGGACAGTTACTCAAAGTTCCTTTATAACATTGGGGCATCCATCTTCAGTTTACAGGTCCATAGTCTCTGGCATACCTTTGAGTGATGCAAGAAATCTGGCATAGTTTGTCAGTTGCTTCTCCTTGTGTCCTAAAGGATGCCTGGCAATTTTCTCTGCAAAGCAGGAACCTGAAGGACCATCTCAGCTTGTTCTGCCAAAGTTCAGAGTCCTGTATGTACATAGCATACTGTCATGCAGTCAATACAAGAACAGTTTCTTGTCCAGCAGGTAACTGTTGCCACAAACAAAGTAAATTCCATATGGAGTTTCTTCAGTGCCCATTATTCTCTTAAAGTATATTGGTGCTGCCAGAAGCAGACCTGTCTCACTGTCCAGAGAAGTCTAAGTTCTAAAAAAATATTTTAAGTGCTATATTCTGTATATCTTAGAAGTGTTTGAAGATTAACTATCCAGTGGAAATATATTTTTGTATATCTAAAAATCTAGCTAATATGACTATAAGTTTGTTCATCATGGATGACTATTAATCTGCACTTCTTAATTTTACATTAAAATTTTAAGTGAGTTACATAAACATCATACCTTAAACAAGAGTAGAAAAATACATACAATATAACAAAATTGTTATTAAATTTGTATCAATAAATCAAAATCCATACCAATGTAAATTATTTTGAGATTAACAGTTTATTTTTGGATCAAAGTAAACTCAATAATGTATCTTCATAAAATCATTCATATACCATATTCCATTTTTCTTCTTAGAAAGAGATTGACTATAATCTTTACTCATTTATAATAAAAACAAACCTTTATAAACAATATTCTGAAAATTTGGGCATAGTTTTTTTTATTGCTGCTTCCTGCTGATTAAAGGATGCTGGCAATCTTACAAGGTTCCTGAACCTAGATCATCTCAGTCTTGAAGCCGATGTGACATCTCTTTCAATTAGAGAGTTTTCAGGTGGTCTTGGCTGATGAGACCATATTTGCCTGGCAGAAATCCACAAGTTCTAATCCTGTGTGGAAACAAAAGTAGAAACTCTTTTTCAAAGCAATATATCCTTAGACCCAAATTACAAAGTACCTTTAAAATATATATGTTTCTTTACCTTAGCAACCTTTGCAACTAATTTCCAGGTAACTTGTAAAGGCAGACCCATTAGAATAATGCCATATTTCTCAGTGGAGACTATAAAAGCTAGAGTATCCTGGACAGATGTTATGCAGATACTAAGACCACAGATGCCAGCCCAGGCTACTATACTCAGCAAAACTCTCAATCATTATAGATAAAGTAAACAAGATATTCTGTGACAAAATCAGATTCACATAATACCTATCCACAATTTCAGCCATACAAAAAGCACTAGAAGAAAAACTCCAACCTAAGGAAGGAAGCTAGATAGATCCACAAAAACACAAGTAATACATAATTCAACAGCAGCAAATCTCAAAGAAGAGAAACACACACACATACACACACACACACACACACACACACACACACACACACTACCACCAAAAATAATGGGAAGTAACAGTCACTGGCCATTAATATTATTTTATTATCAGTGGATTCAATTTTCCTTTAAAAAGACACAGACTAACAGAATGAATAAAAAACGGGATCCATCCTTCTGCTGCATACAAGAAAAACAACTCAACTTCAAAGACAGACACTGGTTCAGAGTAAAGGGTTGGAAAATGACTTTCCAATAAAATAGACTTAAGAAGCACACTAATGTAGCTATCCTAATATCTAACAAAATAGACTTTAAACTAAAAACAATCAATAGGGATCAGGATGGACATTACATATTAATCTCAGGAAAAATCCATCAAGATGAAATCTCAATCCTGGACATTTATGCCCCAATACAAGGGCTCCCACATGTGTAAAAGAAACATTACTGAAGCTTAAATTGCAATCAAACCCCACACACTGTAGTGGGAGACTTCAATACCTCCTTCTATTTAATACCAGGTTTGCCAGACAGAAACTTAAAAGAGAAATAGCTGATGCTACAACTCCAAGTGGACTTGAAAGACATTTACAGAACATGCCAAACACAAAAGAATACATCTTCTACTCAATACCCCATGGATCTGTCTCTAAAACTGACCACAAAGTCAGTCACAAAGAAAATATTAAGTGATACAAAAAATTGGAGGATCACCCTATATCCTATCAGACCATCATGGACTAAAGTTAGTTCAACATCAACACAAATCTCAAAAAGCCTACTTACTCACGAAAACTGAACATTTCTCAATTGAACCACCTCTGGGTTGAGGAAGAAATAAAGGAAGAAATTAAAGACTTCATAGAATTCAATGAAAATGTATCCACGGGGCTGGAGAGATGGCTCAGCGGTTAAGAGCACCGTCTGCTCTTCCAGAGAACCTGGGTTCGATTCCCAGCACCCACATGGCAGCTAACAACTGTCTGTAGTTCCAGTTCCAGGCAAACACCAAGGCAAATAAATAAATAAATAATAAATAAATAAAGTTTTTTTTTTTAAAAAGAAAATATATCCACAACATATTCAAACTTATGAGATGCAATAAAATGGAGTACTAAAGGAAAAGTCTATAGCACTAAGTGCCTACACAGGATATTACTTCAACAAAGTGTAAGGACCTTCATGATAGACAGGGTACATGTAGAATCTCAGGACATTCTTCCTGGGGATAATTCAGTGGGAACAAAACAGACATTAAGGTTATTCAGACATATCAAAAAAAAAAAAAAAAAAGAATTTGGAGAGACCTCACACTAGAGACTTTAAAGCACACCTGAAAGCTCTAGAACAAAAGGAAGGAAATTTATCTAGAAGGAATAAATAGCAGAAAATAATTAAACTTAGAACTGAAATCAATAAGATTGAAACAAAAAGAACAATACAAAGAATCAATAAAACAGTGAGTTGATTCTCTAAGAAAAATCTTTAAGATAGAAAAACCCTTATCCCAACTAACCAAAAGGCAGAGAGAGAATATCCAAATTAAAAAAAAAAAAGAATAAAAAGGGATACAAGAAAGAAACCTAGAAAATCATTAGCTCATACTTAAAAAAATACTATATTCCACAAAATTAGAAAACCTAAAATATTGGACAAATTTCTGAATAGGTACTACTTTTCTATTAAATCAAAAAGACAAACAATTTAAACAGACTCATCTCCTCTAAAGAAATAAAAGCAGTTATTAAAAATCTCCCAACCAAAAAAAGTCCAGGACCGATAGTTTCAGCACAGAATTTTACCAGAATCTCAAAGAAGAACTAATACCAACCCCCCTCAAATTGTTCCACATAATAGAAACAGAAGAAATATTGCCAAATTCTTTTTATGAGGCTACAGTCACTCTGATACCCACGCCACACAAAGATTCAACTAAGAGAAAAAATTACAGATCAACCTCCCTCATTAACATTGATGCAAAATACTCAAAATACTGGTAAAACAAATTAAAAAATGTATCAAAAAAATCATCCACCATGATCAAGTAGGCTTCATTCCAATGTTGCAGGGATGGTACAATATGTGAAAATCTGTCAATGTCATACACAATACAAACAAATTGATAGAAAAGAACTACATGATTATCTCATTAGATGCTAAAAAATCCTTTAATAAAATCCAAAACCCCTTCATAATAAAGGTTTTGAAGAGATAAGGGGTACTAAGGTACCTAAGCATAATAAGGGCAATATGCATCAAGCTGACAGCCATCATCAATTTAAGCCAAGAGAAATTTAACACGATTCCACTAAAATCAGGAACAAGATAAGGTTGTCCTCTCTCCCCATATTCAGTATAGTACTAGAAGAAGACAACAAAAGGAGATCAAGGAGATACAAAGTGGAAAGGAAGAAGACAAACTTTTGCTATCTGCAGATGATATGATAGTATACATATGTGACCCCAAAAATTTTATCAAGGACCCCAAAAATTTTATCAAGGAACTCCTATAGCTAATAAATACCTTCAGCAAAGTGGTAGGATACAAGACTAACTAAAAAAAACCAATATCCCTCCTCCATACAAAAGTTAAAAGGGGTTAAAAGGAACATCACCCTTTACAATAGCCACAAATAACAAATATCTTGGGGAAACTTTAACCAAACAAGTGAAAGACCTGTATGAGAAGAACTTTAAGTCATTGAAGAAGATATCCGAAAACGAAAAGGTCTCCTATTTCAACATAGTGAAAATCTTACAAAAAGCATTGTACAAATTCAATGCAATACCCATCAAAATCACAATACAATTTTTTCACAGACCTTTAAAGAATAATAGACAAAAAATGCAGAATTTCCAAAATAATCCTGTATTATAAAGGAACTTCTGGAGACATCACCATCCCTGACTTCTAGCTCTACTAAGGAGCCATGGTAATAAAAACAGCTTGTTATTGGCATAAAGGCAAATGATGGATCAATGGATTCAAACTGAAGACCCGACCCTGACATTAATCCACACAGATATGAACAATTGATTTTTGACAAAACATCAAAATTGTGCAATAGAAAAAAGAAAGCATCTTCAAAAAATGATGCTGACATAATTGGATGTCCACATGTAGATGTATCACCCTGCACAATACTCAAGTTCAAAAGAATTAAGACCTCAACATAAATCTAGTTAACTGAACCTGCTAAAAAAAAAAAGGTGGGAAATAGCTTGAATGCATTGGCAGAGGACACCATTTCCTAAATATAACACCATTAGCACAGACACTGAGAGTAACAGTTAATAAATGGGACCTCCTGAAACTGAGAATCTTAGCCCTGCCTCAACTGGATATGCCAGACTTTGTTGACTCCCTATGGGGGGACTTATCCTCTTTGAGGAGTGGGTAGGGGGGATTTGGGACGAAAGATGGAGGAGGTGAATAGGGAGAGAGAACTGTGATTGGTATGTAAAATTTAAAACCCTCTTTTAAATACAAAAATTAAAAAGAAAAAACAACTTATGGAAATAAAAAGAATATTTATTTTTGACTTGTAGTTTAAAGATCAATCATGGTGGGGAAGGTGTAGTGGCAGAAGTGTGACTGAGGTGGGTCACATTGGTAGTTAGGAAGCAGAAAGAAACTAGCAAACACCCTCAGTGAATCCTTTAGTTGCCAGGCACATTCAGGATGGTTCTTTGCATCGCTGTGGACTGTAATTTTAATATGCCTTACAGACATAACAGAGATTTGTCTCTGGTGGTTCTAGTGCCTACCAAGCAGGGCATGCCCTCTATCACTAAGGAGTAAAAGTAGCCTTCATTATGCTTCTAACTAAGAGCAGGTACAAATTATCTTCTCAGAACCTAAGTGTTTGTGAGACACTCTTTGTAGACTATAGTCATAATACCACATACCTATGAGATCTCTGGATGATCATTCTTGTTACTCAGAAGAATTGTGGCAGGAGTTATGATTGAACAACAACGGATATAACTCAGACACTCACCAGTTATGTATGAAACTAAAAAAATCAAATTTAAATAGTCTCCAGTGATCTATGTCACACTTCTAGGACAAACTGAAACATGAAATTCTATGTGTTTGTGACTTAGACCTGAACCATTTTCAGATACTTTAGTGTATTTCCAGCCTGTTGTCACCTTCACATGGGGGAAGCATGTCAAAAACAAATGATAATTTCTTGTAGCATCCTATCTAGATGTAGAGATTAGTATTAGGTAAAGGTAGATGACAAGTTTAAATTTTAAAAAAATGTCACAGAAAGCCACTATCTTAGAATCAAATAGTTCTTGGTGTTTTCTTATTAAAATAATTTTTTAAAAGTTATTTAATTTGTGTGTATTTTGGTTGCATGTATGAATAAACACCCTGTGCATGCCTGGTGCCCAGGAAGGGCTGAAGAGAGCTGTGATTTGGATGCTGTTAACTAACCCTGGGTTCTCAATATGAGATGCCAGTGCTCTTTAATGGTGGAGCAATCTGTCCATCCCTGTTATAATTACTGAGTAATAATAAACTAAACATTTAAGTGTTTAGAACAAAATTTAAATTTTATTGAAGTAAATTAATGTCACATAAATTCGGTCATGTTAAAGTCTATAATGTAGTGGCCTTTAACAGTCACAATGCTGTGTAATCAGTACCTCTCTGAGTTTAAAATTATTATCATCCCATAATAAGAACATTTGGTAGTCATCAAGCTATAACGTTCTATGTTCTACTTCTATTTTTTTCTCTCTCTCTGCACATTTCCCTTCTTACAGATTTGTCTAGGCCATGTGCTTCCTTGGCTAAGACATTAAGAAATATGTGACCTTTTGCACCTGGATTCTTTATTTAGTGTGTTTCCAGGGCATGCACCCAAGTTTCATTTCTTCTTAAAGCTGAGTAATATCCAGCTCTATGTATATAACTCTGTTGATTATTCATTCATCTGCCAGGGCACTTGGATTACTTTTAATTGTGGAGGTTTATATAAGAATGAACCCCATAAACTCATATTTGAATGGCTAGGAAGGGACACTATTAGGAGATGTGGCCTTGTTGGAATGACTTTGGCTTTGTTAAAGGAAGTATGTCACTGAGAGTCTGGGCTTTAGGGTTTTAGAAGCCCAGGCCAGGACCAGTGGCTCTTTCTTTTCTCGCTTCTTGTGGATCCAGTTTTAAAATTATTAGCATCTTCTTCTGCACACCACCGTATTTCCTGCCATGACAACAATGAACTAAACCTCTGTATAACCAAGCCCCAATTAAATATTTTCCCTTAATAAGAGTTGCTGTGGTCATGGTGTTCTTCATAGAAATAGAAACCTTAATTAAGACACACCTGCAGCAAATACAATATGAAAGAACCTATGTGACTCCTCATTCTCAATTCTTTTCCTACGTATCTAGAGCTGAATCAAATGCTAATTTCTGTTTAGATTTTTGAGAAACTGTCAGTCTTTTATTTAGTGGATATATCATTAAAATTCTATCAGTAAAAAAGGACTACAGAGTTTCTACCCCTGGCTAATACTTTTTTTCTTTATCAGCATTATAACCTGTTAGTTATGATATATGAAGTAACTTAGGTTTGTGCTTCCCCAGTGACTGACAAGGATGAGCACCTCATGTGAAGGGTCATAGACATCTCTTTCTGGAGAACCTTGGGTTCAAGGTCTTTTCCCACTTCTTATTATTTTATTATTTGTCTTTTAGTTACAGATTGGTTCTCTTTGTACCTTAATGTTAAAGTCATATAATATATATATAATATACATATATATATATATATGTGTGTGTGTGTGTGTGTGTGTGTATGTATGTGTACTCTAATTCCAGAGATTGCCTTTTGATTTTTCTGATAATACCTTTTGATGCAAATAACGGTTTAATTAAAAACTCTTTTATTGTTTTTGATACAAGGTGTCTCTACATAGCTTGGCTGGCCTGGAACTTTCTATGTAGACTACACTAGCCTCCAAATCAGAAAGATCCTCTGTCTTTGCCCCGGAGTGATGAGATTAAGGTGTGTGACACCATGTCAAGGGAAATGGTATTTAATTTTTATGAAGTCCAATTTCCTTCATTTTTTTATTTTTTTTGTTTGTAGCAAGTCTAAGAGACTTCCTGAGTTCACTGAGAACTAGCATAGGAATGATGATGTCTTCTAATAGTTTTAAAGTTTTTGGTCTTATAGTTAAGCTATTGTTCCATTAAATTTATCTTTATATAAAACCAAGGAAGAACTCTCTTGCTCTATGTTTGAGTGTCCCTGAACCAATAGTCAAGGACTATGCCCACTACATAGTGGTTCTCAACTTGTGGGTCGCAAATCCTTTTGGGTCACATACTCAATATATTGCATATTAGTTAGTAACAGCAGAAAATTATAATTATGAAGTAGCAACAAAATAATTTTAATAATTGGGTCACCACAACATGAGAACTATATTAAAGTGTCACAGCATTAGGAGGACTGAGAACTATTGTACCTGATCATCTTGGAGTGCCTTTGGAGAAATCAACTGTTCATTTGAATTTTGCATTATTTATAGAGTTTGAATTCTGGCCCACTGGTCTATGATTATATGTGTACACCAATTATATAATATATAAAATACATATGTTGTGTTGATTAGCTGTTCTGTCAACTTGACACAAGCTGAGTCATCTGGGAAAAGGGAATCTTGGTTGAGAAATTGTGTCTATCAGATGTCCTATAGGCAAGTCTGTGGGCCATTTTCCTAATTGATGATTGATATGGGAGGACCCAGATGACTTTGGGGGGTACCATGCCTCAGCAGAGGATCCTGGTATATATATATATATATATATATATATATATATATATATATATGTATATAAACAATCTTAGCAAGTCACAGGGAGCAAGGTAGTAAGCAACATTTCTCCATGGCTTCTGCTCCAGTTACAGCCTCAAGGTTCCTGTCTTGAGTTAATGTCCTGAAGTACTCAGTGATGGAGGAGGACTTGAGATTTGTAAGATGAAATAAACTGTTTTCTCATGAGTTGCTCTTTGTCATGATGTTTTATCACCAATATAAAGCAAACAAGGATGTGGATGTGTGCTTGTATGTAGCTGCATGTGTGCTTTACTGAAAAGTATTTTTTTTATCACATATTCGTAATTCCTTCTGTAACAATGTGAGGTACAGAAGTGCTTTTGTTAAAACTCGTGAATCAGCATACATGTATTGTTCTCCCATAAGATCCATAGTTTGTGGAAGAGGTTTTTTTTTTTTTTTTTTTTTTTTTAATCTTGGTTTCAAGCATTTTGCTGCTTTTAGCAGATAATGATGTGAATGTATCATTTTAATATCAGATGAAATGTTTTTACATTCCTAGATACCGTCTATGTTCTGCTTATTTGTGTTAATTACATTATTATAGCTTTGACAACACAGTTTCAGTCCATCCACAAGAGAAGGGCATGGCAGAGAAGAGCAGATACGTTCCTGTGAATAGAAAGAGGAGGAGCTAGAGAAGACACAGGAGAGAATGGTTACTGCAGTCCCTGCTTCCTCCTTCCCAACTCTTTATTCTGTGCTGTTACAAACCTATGAGATGATTCTTTGAAAAATTGTGGTAAGCTCTTTCTCTTTAGTTAACTCTTTCTGGATAAGCCTGCTCCAGCGCATCCAGAGATGCACTATACTGAGCCCCTCAACATTTCTCATTGTAGTCAAGTTGACTTTCAAGATTAGCCATTACACTACTGATCTTTTCTACTCAGGAATAATTAGGTTTATCTTAAAGTTTCTATAATTTTTGTTTCCCATAGACATGTATTTAGAATTATATGTGATGTAGAATTTTAAACTTTGTCTTTTTTTCACATCAGAGTATGCATTTGAGTTTCTTCCATTCCTGTGGCTTGATTCCTTTGTTGTTGAATTTCATACCACTATTTGGATACATTAAAATTTATGTCTACTAAAGGGTATTCTGGTTTATGACATTTTAAATATGGTTGTTTTCTTACTGCTGATTTTTGAGAATTCTCTGTATATGATCTCTGGATACAATAGATAGGAGTTCTTCATTAGATACTGTGGCTTGGTCATAAAATGTTCTCACAGACTCATGCGATGAAGGCTTTCTGGTGGCGCTATTTTGTGACAGGAACAAAAAGGCATAGACAACTGCAAGAAATAGAATGTCTTGTTTCTGGCCCTTCATCTCTGCTTCCTTTAAAGCATGTGGTAAGCTGTGTTTTTCTATCACATGTTCTTTACCATAATGTTCATCCCTCCACGTGCTCACAGCAATGGAGATAGGTGACTACAGTTAAACCTTTGAATCCATGACTCAGAATTCAGCTGGCTTTCTTTAACTTTTTGGAAGTATTGTTCAGCATCGAAAACTCTTACAAATACAAATATAGTCTTTGTAAACAGTTTGTAAATGGTCTTCTTGATATTTTTACGTTGTCTTTTATGGAACACAAGTTTTTTATTTTAAGTAAGTCTACCTTATCAATTTATTATGCCTTTGGTGCATTTAAAACACTAAAAGGCAAACATGTCTGGAAGGCTGTGGTGCAAAGCCACTTTTGCTGGCTATAAGCGAGGTCTCCAGAACCAGAGGGAGCACACAGCTCTTCTTAAAATTGAAGGTGTTTATGCCCAAGATGAAACTGAATTCTACTTGGGCCAGAGATGTGCTTATGTGTATAAAGCAAAAAACAACACAGTGACACCTGGAGGCAAACCAAACAAAACCAGAGTCATCTGGGGAAAAGTAACTTGCGCCCATGGAAACAGCGGCATGGTTCGTGCCAAATTCCGAAGCAACCTTCCAGCAAAGGCTATTGGACACAGAATTCGTGTGATGCTGTACCCTTCCCGGATTTAAACTAATGAAAAGTAAATAAATAAAAGTGGATTTGTGAAAAAAAAATCATGCTCATTTCCCCCGAATTTTCTTCTGTTTTGCTTTATAAGCATCTTATATCTTTCATTCTAATATGTATATGTGTGTCAATTTCTAGGCTTCTTTCTGTTCTACTATTTACTAAGTCCCACTAATAGCTCAGACAGACTCAGACCTCTCCAACTTTGCTTTTGTGTATCATGTGGAATGGGATATCCTAGGTCTACTGCTTCTCTATATTACCTATAAAAATTAGTTTATTTACATAAAACAACATGGTAGAACTCAGTTGCATTGTTCAATATATATCAAATGTGGGGTAATTAATTGCTGAAAATATTGTCTTTCAATTTATGAGCACATTGTATCTATACCTTATTTAGTGCTTTGATTTTTGTTATCAGTATTTTGTGAGTTGTACACATTGCTTGTTTTCTATTTTCTTTTTTGTAAATTTGGGAGAATTGTCTACTATTACTATTAATGTTTTTAATTTTAATTTTTTTGTTGCATATGAGAAGATAGTTGACTTTTTCTGATTTTTTTATTATGAATACAGTCATTATTTTTTTATTCATGTATCCCCTTGTTCAATCTCCCTTCCCTCCCTTCCATTCATTCTGTCTTCTCCCCATCACTTTATCTCCTCTCCAGCAAGGGCAGGAGGTCTCAAGGTCTCAAGGTGGCTTAGTTCAGCATCCATTCCAGGCAGATCCACTTTCCTCACCCCAACATCAAGAGTGGATAGGTATTCCTCTGGGGGTAATGGTCTCCAAGGTGCCAGTCCAAGGTGTATCTGTCGCGCGCCACCTCGTCCCGCAAGGAACACGCAACACTGGATCCTTCTCTTTGCAGTTTATTCGGGTTAGGGTTAGGGTTAGGGTTAGGGTCTTTAATTCGGGCCTTTAATTATCTTCTTGTCTCTCACTCACTCACTCTCACTCTCACTCTCAGACATATGACGAACGACCCCGGGGGGAAGTCCGCTCGTGGCTAAATACCCTCTGGGCTTCCAATCCCAGTAAGCCACGTAGACATTGCCCATAGGTCCCGAGGCACCGGAAGCAAGCGACCATTCTCACCTACAGTCAATAAGGAGTTGCTTACTCCCGAGAGCACTTACCTTCAGAAAAGGTGGAAGGCGGAAACCAGCACCACCTTTAGGGCGTGGTCCAACATAGCTCCCTACAGATCCCCCTTCTTTATTAAAAAAAAAAAAGCAGGCAGAAGCAGAGGTCTAGTCTCTGAAGCACAAAAGGAACATGTACAGGTATCGCTCCAGGTGTCATCCACCCAGACAATCCCTGACCCATCCGACACCCTTTCAACAGAGGCAGGCAGTTGGGTGTCAACCTGTGTGCAACCAGACATACTCCTCATGAGTTCCCATAAGCCAGAGTACTCATGTGCAGTGCTAAGCCTCACATCCTGCAAAACATTCTTAAGGCTTCTCCTTTAAGGAGGCCAAGCAAACTTAGGGGGACTGACCGACTTCAATGGCTGAAAATGCTTGGACAACCATGGCTGCATCACGACACTGAAGGAACCTAACATGGCAAATGCACCACAGGCAAACTAGGAATATCAGCACCATCAGGTTTGCCAGAGTTCCCATTCCCGCCCACTCTTTCTGGTGATTCACAGTGGCAGAGAACCAGGACGCCAGTCCTTCTGCCAGGTCCGGCATCCACTCTGGTAGAATTCATGATCACCATGGTCTCTCTCAGCTGGGCCATCAAGTTTTCAAATTCACCAATCCAATTTCCTAAAAGATAACTCGACAACTGTTTAGACAGATTTGCAGCATGAATAAAGTTCTGATATTGTACACTAGGTCCCACATAATCCTGGAAACTTCCATTCACAGCCAAGCTAGGCCAGCTACCAAAGAGTATCAATCTACTCTTGGACCAGGTCGATCCTTTGATTAATAACCATCAAGCCCTTTTTTAACTGGACAATAAGATTCTTTTGTATGACTAGAGCCTGTACTACATTAGCCAAGACCGCATTCAAAATCTGCGCAGTCTGCACAATATGGCTCGTGGCTCCTATGGCAGCAAATGAAATGGCTGCAATTATGGCAAGCACTTATCTGCACCATCAGGGCCAGCAACAGGAGCTTCTGCATCATCTGCTTGCTCCCTGGCCTCATTTACCTTTTCCGATTGAATCTTCCTGGTCAGACGCTCCGGTACCCAAACTGGATCATTTCTATCCTGGGGGAAAACACAAACAGACCCTCTTGCCCATGTTAAAACAGGGTCCGGGCCACACCAGCAGCCTGTGAGGATGTCTTTCCATTTATCCAGTCCTTTCTGCATAGTGCCTGGATTGGCATGCCAGTCTGCTGCCGCAGCCCCATGGGCATCCAAATTTAAAAAATTAAGAGTGAATAGAGCTAGGGAAAGTCTTTCCTTTGGGGTATGGCCATGGCCTATTCCCCCTTTCTGTTTAATAAGGCACTCCTTGAGTGTGCGGTGAGCTCTTTCCGCTATGCCTTCCCCTTGGGGGTTATAGGGCAGGCCATGGATCAACTGCGCTCCCATCTGTGCACAAAAGGTTGTAAATTGACGTCCATTATATCCTGGGCCATTATCAGTCTTAAGCTGCATTGGTTTTACCCAGGCTGCCCATGCCTCAAGGCAGTGAGCGATAACATTATGCCCTTTCTCTCCATTTAGGGCGGTGGCATGGATAATACCAGAACAGGTGTCAACTGACACATGCACATATTTGAGGTTGCCAAATTCAGAAAAATGTGTCACATTCATTTGCCAAACTTTAAGAGGAAGCAAACCCCGGGAGTTAATTCCCAATGATGGGGAATGCTGAAACTCCACATAATGTGAACAGTCCAAAACTATTTGCCTAGCCGCTTGCCTAGAAAGCTGAAATTTACTTCGCAAAGTTCTGGCGTTGACATGGTATAACTGATAAAATTCTGTGGCTTGCATAATGGGTGTGGCAGTAAATATCCATTCTTGCCGTGTGGCGGCATCCACTAGGGCATTGCCTTTGCTCAGAGGCCCAGGTAAGCCAGTGTGTGCTCTAATGTGTTGGGGAAAAAACTTCTTAGAGTGGTTCCTAATAAGATCCTGTAACTGAGAGAATAAACCTGCAACTGAACTGAAAGACCTTATAGGACCTGCCACCTCAAGAATTTTCAAGGCATTAACAACATAAACTGAATCAGAAATCAAATTAAATTCACAAGAAAAGGTTTTAAAAACCTCTAATACTATTTGCAGTTCGGTTATTTGAGGGGTTCCTGGAGCAAATTGACATTGGACCGGTGATTGGCCTTGGGCCATGTATGCCCCTACTCTGGTCTTAGAGCCATCTGAAAACACATTAATTGCACCAGGAATAGGTTCTGTAGCCGTCACCTTTGAAAAAACAACAGGATGCTCCTTAAAGAAAGTTATTAATGGGTGTTGTGGATAATGGTTGTCTAATTCACCAGGGAAGGAGCATCGGAGTATAGCCTAGTCATCAATGGTGGCACACAGCACAGAAATTTGCACTGTAGTGAAAGGCACCACGATGCTCTCCGGGAGCAGACCAAAAAACTGTAGAGCCTGTTGAAGACCCTGCTGGGCCAACTCAGCAACAGCTGTGGGATAATGCTCGATGCTCTTATTTGGGGAAATCTTAGGGTGTATGCATAACACAGGTCCTTGCTGCCACAGCACCCCTGTGGGTTGTCTAAAGGTGGGCAATATACATAGCAACAACTTCTGATTCTCTTGTACTCACATTAAACATGCCTGTCTTAATCTATCTTCCACCAGCTGTAGTGCTTGATGCGCTTCTTTGGTAAAATGCCTAGGGGAATCTAGGGCAGGATCACCTTTAAGAATGTCATATAGAGGTTTCAACTCATAATTTGCCAATTTTAAAAATCCCCTAACCCAATTTATATCCCCTAATAATTTTTGATAATCGTTCAAAGTCTTTAAATTGTGCTTTCTTATCTCTATCTTCTGGGGTTGAATTACTTGAGGAGCAATCTTTGCTCCCAAATAATCAACAATCTGAGTCAATTGCACCTTCTCGGGGGCAATAAAGAGCCCTCGGCACTGGAGTGCTTTCACCAGCACCTCATAGGCTTCTTCTACCTCACCTCTTTGTTTTCCCCGCTAACAGTATGTCATCCATATAATGGACACAGCGCACCTTAGGAAACGCTTCACGTACTGGTTGCAGGGCATGCCCCGCGAATAGCTGACACATAGTAGGGCTATTAGCCATCCCTTGAGGCAATACGACCCATTCAAATCTCTGATCAGGCTCCTCATGATTACATGAGGAAAGCGTGAAAGCAAATCTTTCTGTATCTTTTTTATATAAAGGTATGGAAAAGAAGCAATCTTTAATTTCTACTGCTATGATATGCCATTGTGAAGGCAAGGCCGTCAACAATGGAATCCCTCATTGTACGGGGCCCATAGGTTGCATCTGATTACTTTTAGCTCTTAAGTCATACAATAATCTCCATTTTCCTGATCGTTTCTTAATCACAAATACAGGTGTATTCCATGGCAAAGTAGAGGGTATGATATGTTTCTGTGCTAGCTGTTCCTGCACTAGTTCTTGGGCTGCTTTCAATTTTTCTAAAGACAAGGGCCACTGAGGGACCCATACAGGTATCTCAGTTTTCCAGGTGATGGGAATAACAAGATTGTGTTGAAACACCTGGCATAGGAGGTAACAACAACTGTTTGTTCAGGGTTACTTTGGGGAAGGGAAGACTTGGTTATTTTAGAATCGGCCACCCAGAGGGCCAATCCTTCCTTGCTATAATGCTTTTGTCAGCACCAGTATCTATTCAATGCCTCCACTTGTGCCAAAGTGAAAGAGGCAGTAATGCCATAAGTTCTTACTGATTCGGCCAGTGACTTGATTACTTTAAAGTCCAGGGGCTCTTCGTAACAATTCCCCTGGAGATCTTGGAACACAGGAAATGCCGACACCAGTTCCTGTCTCACTTTTCTCCATACTACAGGGTTAAAGGACCGATCGCGGCTGCCAAAGCCACCCCCTCCATCAGAGTAAGCTGGGGGAGCAGACGGCAGGAGGCCACACTTCCTAGGAAGCAAACACTCCCTCAGGGCTAGCCTCTTTACCTTTTTTGAAACCAATTTCTTAGTTTTTCTTTCCTCTCCTGACTCCTCCACCTTGATAGATCTTCTTCAGAACTACTGCTCTCAAGGCCCAAAAGCTGAAAATCCTCTAAATCCCTATAAGTGTTTCCCCTGGAATCTGATCCTTCAATTCTAAGGCCTCTCGCTTCTTCACTGTGTGCCCCGTCAGATCTTTCCTCTTTTAACTGTTTTAAAGTGGCCTGACCCCCTTCAATTGCCTCACAGCACCTCTGATCGTCCAAACAACCTCGAATCACCCTCCAAATGGATCTCACGCCTGCCTTTAGAATTCCTTGCTCATAGGCAAAGTCTAAATCTCGCCCTAACTTCTCCCAGGAGGACACCGTTAGACTGCCTGTGACAGCAAACCATGGAGCTGTAACGTCACATTCCCGTAAAAATCTCTCTAGTACGCTTTCCTTAATTTCCAGGCCCTTAATTTGTAACAGCTCTTGTAGAGCCAGAAAAATTGGACATGAGGTTGAAGACCCCATCCTTATATGACCTTTACTGCTTATTTTAAAAAATCTTTTCTGAGCCTTTACCAACCAGCCCCAGCCTTGCTACTACTTTTACTTTCACTTTTGAGCTCAAGCCTACAATAATTGTTACTTTCACTTCAAGCCAAAATTGGCAACTGCTGGGTTACTTTCACTTTAATCCGAAACTGCTGTGCTACTTTCACTTTGAGCTCAAGTCTGCCGTGGGTCCACAGCTGCAAAAGATTACACCCATTCATCAGTGAGCTTGCCGTGTGTCCACAGCTGTAAGAGGTTACACTCACTTGTCAGTGAGCTCCCCCTTCTCTGCCTCCAACTACAGGTCGGAGCTACCCACTAGTGCCAAGAGGTTACCCTCACTCCTTGGTGAGCTCCCTCTTTCTCCGCCTTATCGGAGCTACCCCGCTCTCACTGCGGATCCCAACTTACTTGGGACTTACTGGTGCACCCCCCCCCCCCCGACTGCAGAGAGTTCTGAATCCTGTTGTTTGTTGGCGCAAGTTTAATTCTTATCTTCCTGGATTTCAGCACCACTTGTCGCGCCACCTCGTCCTGCAAGGGACACGCAACACCGGATCCTTCTCTTTGCAGTTTATTCGGGCCTTTAATTATCTTCTTGTCCCTCACTCACTCACTCTTACTCTCACTCTCAGACATATGATGAACGACCCCGGGGGAAAGTCCGCTCGTGGCTAAATACCCTCTGGGCTTCCAATCCCGATAAGCCACGTAGACATTGCCCATAGGTCCCGAGGCGCCGGAAGCAAGCCACCATCCTTGCCTACAGCCAATAAGGAGTTGTTTACTCCCGAGAGCACTCACCATCGAGAAAGGTGGAAGTCGGAAACCAGTGCCACATTTAGGGCATGGTACAACGCAGCTCCCTACATGTATCAGATCCCAATCTGGTCAGTGGTTGTGGTTTGCAGCTTGGACATACTTTGCTCTTTGCTTTTTTGTTTAGAGTCCACCAATGAGTGAGCACATGCCCTGCTTATCTTTCTGGGTTTGTAAGACCTCAATCACGAGGATATTCTCCAGATCCATCCATTCACCTGCAAATTTTAGGATATCATTTTTTTCTTACTGCTGAGTAGCATTCCATTGTGTAGATGTACCACCGTTTGTTAACCCATTCTTCAGTTGAGGGACATCTAGGTTGTTTCCAGGTTCTTGCTATTATGAATAATGCTGCTATGAACATAGTTGAGCTAATGCCATTGGAGTGTGACTGTGCATCTTTAGAGTATACACTAAGAAGTGGTATTTCTGGGTCCTTGGGGAGATTGATTCCCAGTTTTCTGAGAAACCGCCATACTGCATTCTATAATGACTGAACAAGCTTACATTCCCACCAACAATGGAGGAGTGTTCCCCTTGTTCTGCAACCTCTCCAGCACAGGCTGTCATCTGTGTCTTTTATCTTAACCAATCTGACAGGTGTCAGGTGGTATCTCAAAGTTGTTTTGATTTGCATTTCTCTGATGGCTAAAGAGGTTGAGCACTTTTTCAAGTGCCTTTCAGTCATTTGTTATTCTTCTACTGAGAATTCCTTTTTAGTTCTGAACCCCATTGTTTAAATGGGATATTCAAGGTTTGGGGCTCTAGTTTCTTGAACTCTGTATATATTTTAGATATCAGTCCTCTATCACTTGTAGGGTTGGTGAAAATCTTTTCCCATTCTGTAGGCTCTCATTTTGTCTTATTGATTGTGTCCTTGACTTTACAGAAGGTTCTCCATTTCAGGAGGTCTCACTTATTGATTGTTGTTCTTAGTGTCTGTGCTACAGGTTTTATATTTAGGAAGTGGTCACCTATGCCAATTCATTGGAGGGTATTTCCCACTATCTTTTCTATCATGCTCAGTGTGGCTGGGTTTATGTTGAGGTCTTTGATCTACTTGGATTTGAATTTTGTGTAGGGTGATAGTCTTGGAACTATTTGCATTTTTCTACACACTACCATCCAACTATGCCAACACCATTTGTTAAACATACTATCTTAATTATATTAAATATTTTGGGCCTCTTTGTCAAAGATCAAGTGTTCATAGGTTTTTGGGTTAATGTCAGGATCTTCAATTCAATTCTATTGATTTACAAGTCTGTTTTTATGCCAGTACCAGGCAGTTGTTATTACTGTAGCTCTATAGTGTAACTAAAGTCTGGGGTGGTGATGCCTTCTGAGATTCTTTTGTTGACCAAAATTGTTTTGGCAATCTTGGCTTTCCTATTATTCCAAATGAAATTGAGTATTATTCTTTCAAGGTGTGTAAAAAGTTGTGTTGGGATTTTGATGGGTTGTGCATTGAATATGTAGATTGTTTTTAGAAGAATTGCCATTTTTACTATGTTGATCCTACCAATCCAGGAACATGGGAGAGCTTTCCATTTTCTCATGTCCTCTTTAATTTCTTTCTTCAGTGATTTAATTTTTTTTTTCAAATAGATATGTTACTTCTTTGGTTATCATTACCCCAATGTTTTTAACACTATTTGCAGCTATTATAAAGGGTGATGTTTCACTTATTTCTTTTTCAGCACTCTAATCTTTAGTGTATAGGAGGGCTAGTGATTTCTTTAAGGTAATTTTGTATCCTGCTACATTGCTGGAGGTGTTTATCAGCAGTAGAAGTTCCCTGATAGAATTTTTGTGGATCACTTATGTATACAATCATATCATCTGCAAGTAGAGATGGTTTCATTTCATCTTATCCAGTTTGTATCCTCTTAATCTCCTATTTGTATTCCTATTGCTTTTGCTAAAACTTCGAGAACTATATTGAATAGATAAGGGAAGCGAGGATAGCCTTGTCATGATTTCAGTGGGATTGCTTTGAGTTTTTTTTCATTAAGTTTGATGTTGGCTGTCGCCTTCTTGTAAATTGCCTTTATTATATTTAGATATTTTTCCTGTATTCCCACTCTCTCCATGACTTTTATCATAAAGGAGTGTTGGATTTTGTCAAAGGCTTTTTCAGCATCTAAGGTTATGATCATATGTTTTTTTCCTTCAGTTTGTTTATATGATGGATGACATTTATATTTTTTAGTATGTTGAACCATTCCTGCATTTCTGGGAAGAAGCCTACTTCATCATGGTGGATGATTTTTTTTGTATGTTGTTGCATATGGTTTGCCAGCATTTTGTTGAGAATTTTAGCATTAATATTTATGAGGGAAAGGATAATTCTCCTTCTTTTGTCTCTTTGATTGGTTTGGTTATTAGTGTAATTGTGGCCTCATAAAAAGAGTTTGGCAATATTCCTTCAATTTCTACTATGTGAAATAGTTTAAGTTTGAGGAGTATTGGTAATAGTTATTCTTTGAATGTCTGGTGGAATTCTGCACTGAAACCATCTGGACTTGGCCTTTTTTACTTTGGAGGCTTTTAATGACAGCTTCAATTTCCTTTAGGGTTATAGGTCTGTTTAGGTATGTATTCTGAGCATAATTTAATTTTGGTAAATGGTACCTGTCCAAAAAGCTGTCCATTTCTTCTAGGTTTTCTATTTTTGTGGAGTATAGATTTTCAAAGTATGATCTGAAAGTTCTCTGCATTTCCTGGGAGTTTGTTGTTATGTCCCCTTTTCATTTCTGATTTGTTGATTTGCATCCTCTCTCTCTGCTTTTTGGTTAGTTTGGATAAGCATTTATCTATCTTGTTGACTTTCTCAAAGAGCCAACTCTTTGATTCATTGACTCTTTTTATTGTTTTTTTTGTTTCAATTTTATTGATTTCAGCTCTAAGTTTGATTATTTCCTGTCATCTACTCCTTCTAGGTGAGTTTTCCTCTAATTGTTCTAAGGCTTTCAGCTTCGCTGTTAGGTCTCTAGTGTGGGATTTCTCTAGGTTTTTCATATAGGCATCTAGTGCTATGAATTTTCCTCTCAAGTTAGCTTTCATTGTATCCCACACATTTGGGTATGTTGTGGATTCATTTTTGTTAAATTCTAGGGAGACTTTGATTTCTTTCTTAATTTCTTCCTTGACCTAGAGGTGGTTCAGCTGAGTGATGTTTAGTTTCTCGGAGTTGGTAGGCTTTTTGTGATTTTTGATGTTGTTGAACTCTTACTTTAGGCCCTGGTGGTCTGATATGATACAAGGGATTATTTCCAATTTTTTTTATCTATTGATATTTGCTTTATGACATAGACTCCAGGGAGGGAGGCAGGATCTTTTAAAACTGTTCTTGACTCAGTGCCTTTCAATAGTGTTTGGCTAGGAGGGTGTCCCCTTCCTCCCTCACCACTCCATGTGTGTCCCTCCCGAAGCTGCGAAGCTGTGTGCTCGGTGTTGAAGAGGATGACCTTTCCCTAATAGAGGAGGATGGGTCTTCAGTCATGGGTATACGAGTAGCTGCGCTCCCCTGGTACAACCTCCAAACAAGCTCTTATGACATAGTATGTGGTCAATTTTAGAGAAAGTTCCATGGGGTGCTGAGAAATATGTATATTTCTTTGCGTTTGGTGGAAGCTTCTATAAATATTTATTAAATCCATTTGCATCATAAGCTCTGTTAGATTCTTTATTTCTCCTTTGAGTCTCTGTCTGGTGAAAGTGTGGTATTGAAGTCTCCTGCTATTAGGATGTGAATATTGATGTAGGATTTGAGCTTTAGTAGTGTTTCTTTTACATAGATGGATATTAGGGGCATAAATATTCAGCATTGAAATCTCATCTTGACCATTGTTTCCTGAGATAAATAAGTAATGTCCATCCTGGCCTCTTTTAATTGATTTTAGTTTGAAGCTTACTTTCCTAGATATTAGGATGGCAACACCAGCTTGTTTTTTAGGACTATTTGACTGGAATATCTTTTCCTAACCCTTTGCTCTGAGCCTGTGTCTGTCTTTGTGGGTGAGGTGTGTTTCTTGTATGCAGCAAAAGGATGCCTTCCGTTTTGTCTTGTTTGTTCATCATGTTAGTGTGTGTCTTTTTATAGGTGAGTTGAGTCCATTGATATTACAGAATATTAGTGACCACTGATTGATATTTCCTGCTATTTTTGGTGGTGGGTTGTAAGCATTTCCTTTCTCTGGGTTTTTCTTCTGTGGGGTTATTGATTGTTTGTGGTTTCATGATTGTATCTGAGATCCTTACATTGAAGTTTTTCCTCTAATGCTTTCTGAAGGGCTGGATTTGTAGATAGGTATTGTTTAAGTCTGACTTTGTCATGAAATATCTTGTTTACTCAATCTATGATGATTGATAATTTTGCAGGGTATAGTAGTCTAGTTTGGCAGCCATGCTCTTTCAGTGTCTGTATAACTTCTGACCAAGACCTTCTGGCTTACATTGTTTTCACTGAATAGTCAGGTGTTATTCTTATGGGTCTGCCTTTATAGGTAAGTTGGCCCTTTTCTTTTGCAGGTCTTAAATTTTTTTTCCTTGTTCTCTATGTTTTTGTGGCTTGGTCATTATGTGGGAGAGGATTTTTTTGTGGGGGTCAAATCTATTTGGTGTTCTGTAAGCTTCTTGTATCTTTATAGGCCTTTCCGTCTTCAAGTTAGGAAAGTTTTCTTCTATGATTTTATTGAATATATTATACATTTGAGCTGGTATTCTTCCCCTTCTTCTATTCCTATTATTCTCAGGTTAGGTCTTTTCATGGTGTCCCAGATTTCCTGAACATTTTGTGTTATGGCTTTTTTGGTTTTAGTGTTTTCTTTTACTGATGTATCTATTTCTGATATTGAGTCTTCCACTCCAGAGATTCTCTCTTCCATCTCTTATATTTTGTTGGTTATGCTTGTATCTGTAGTTCTACCTCTTTTCTTCAGATTTTCTATTTCCAACTTTGCCTTATTTTGTGTCTTTTTTATTGCTTCTATTTCACTTTTTAGTTCCTAGATGGTTTCTTTCATCTTTTGTTTTCCTTTTCTTGGGTTTCTTTCAAGGATTTGTTCATCTCTTCCAATTATTTGTTTGTATTTTCTTCTATTTCTTTAAGGGAATTTTTATATTTTCTTTGAAGGCTTCAATAATCTTAATAGAGGTGTTTTTGCTGTTGTTTCATTCTGTTTCCTCTTCATTGCTCTGTATAGGTCTTGATGTTGTAGAACCACCAATTTCTTCTGATGTTGCTTTTTGTATTTTATATGGTTATATGTATTCTTGCACTGGTGTCTGCCCATTGATTCACTGGTTCACACTTAATCAGCTCCTAGTCAGTTTTAGCTAGAGGGGTTGTGTGTCTCCTGTCTGCTCTGAGCAAGGGTTCTGCACAATTTCTGATTCTGTCCTGGACTCGGGTCTGAGTTTCAAAGGCCTCAGTCCTTCTCTGATGATGCATTTCACCCTGGAGGCAAGTCCCTTCTTTTAGGGGTCACTGGAGGAGGCCTCTCCCAGCTAAAGCCTAGGGCCTGTCTGCTGGTAAGGGTCTGAGATCATCTTCTTGGGTGTTACTCTGATCCCGGAGAGGCATTCTCTGGACTGGCAGCCCAGGACCTGGAATCTGCTCACTTCTGACTCTGCTCTGGGCAAGGGTCTGTGTTTCAAAGAATAGTTGAATTTTTAAAATTGACTTTGTCTCCTGCAGTTATTGCTATAATTTCTTATTTATTCCAAATGCAATTGTTTCCAAATAATAGGTCAGTTATTCCACGTTTGAAATATATGGTCAATGAAATTAATCGTAATTTTTATGTAAAGAAATTATTTTTAAAGCAAATACAGAAGGAATAGGATCTGAAACATTCGAATCTATGATAGTCTGTTGTATTTTTGACACAGATGATCATGTAGAGAAGTTTACTCAATATTTCATGACCTTCATTTTCTTTTTCTTATTACATTAACTCAGATTTCCAGGACAATATTGAAATGAAGTGCAAGTTGGGACATTGTTGCCTTGTTTCTGTAGGGGATAATTTAAGTTTAGCTGTTATGGATGCTGTAATCTGTACATTTATAGGAGCTCCTTATCGAGGGAGGATCTTTCCTTCCATTCCTATTTTACTAAGAGTGTTGGCAACTGATAGTAAGTAATTTTGTGCAGGATGAGTTTTTCACATCTACTATTACTATCGTGAGATTTTTCTTCTTCAGACAGTCAGTGCTCTGGGGGAAATTAAATTTGAAATGGTAAAGTGGAGGCACTGCACACACAAGATAAATTACACCTGATTGTTTTGCATGGTTCTTTTTCCTTGCTACCAGTTTTTGGGATAGAACAATGTTGCCCTTGTAAAGCAAATAGGAAACAGTCCCTCTATTTCTATTTACTGTAAGAGGTTATAATTGTTAATATCTTGTGTGTGGAAAGACACAACATTCACTGTCAGGATGCCATTTAGAGTTTTATTGTGGGGCAAGGGGGGTTGGGTATCCAGAGAGGGGGAAGAAAGAAAGGAGAAAGAGAGAGAAGAAGAGAAAGGAGAGAGTTGAAAAAAAAAAGGAATCATTTTCAGGTGTTTCTCTTTAAAGGAAGAACGTGAGCATGTAGACACGCCCAGGGGTGTGCCCTGTGAGCACAGTCTAAGGACAGGGACTTGTGGTAGGCGGGGCATGAGGGCGGATGGAGCATAGTTGGAGAAGCACGGCCATGCCCAGGAGGCAGTTCAGTAATAAATTGGCATATGTTCTTGAATATTTGGTGGAGTTCACACAAGTAAGCTCATTTTGCTCTGATACTGTCTGTTTGTAAGATGTGCCGATTATTATTATTATTATTATTATGATGATGATGATGATGATGTCAAATTGGCATAAGTTAGAGTTATCTGAAAAGAGGGAAACCCATCAGATTGGTCTAAAACAAGTCTGTAGGACATTTTTGAAATTGATGATTGATCTGGAAAAGCCCAGGGTGGTGCCATTCCTGCAGGTGGTCTTGGTGTAAGCAAGTGTTACAACTATGAGGAGATGGTGAGAGGCATTGTTATGTCCATGTGTAAGAATTTCCACCAAGGAGGCTGGATACGCTATGAAGAGTGGGAATTTTATTGCTACTTACAGAGAACGAGAACTTGGGTTGATAACCTAGCTCTAAGGCAGCAAAAGAGGTAAGAGACCTTTGCCCTGACACAGGGGTCTTTAAAGAAAAAACTACATAATCTAGATGGGGACACACCTTGACATTCCAGCATTGGGCAAAGGGGTAAGGTGTAGCAGCCATTGGAGTTTTCTGGTGTGAATCCAACCTTTGAATCCATTAGCTGCTGTGGAAGTTCACTCACAGACCTAGGCCCTCCCCAAGAATGAATCCAGGTCCTTACAGTAAGTATCCTGACTGGGAAGTCAGGCTGTACGTATAGTTGCTAAGACAGCTCTGATGGCTGGAACAACAATGGGACAGCTCAGCTCTGGGGGATAGGTAGCCTGACTATTTGGGAAGCCAAGCTATTCCTGAAGCTGGGGTGGGTGGAGGATGGTCTCCTTGCAGCACATAGCAATCCTGTTTTGCTCCTAAAGAGCCACTGCAGTTGATGTTTGCTCCACCCCCTTAAGGGGGTTCCCCCCAGAGCTCTGCTTCTTCTCTTCACCCCAAGATGTTATTTCTTTTGCTTCACTCTGCTAAAGGGGCAACTCCTAAAGAAATGTAGCAATTGTCTTCAGCTCCAGCAAGAAGTTGTTACTTTTTCTGCTCCTCCTTGCTCAGCCACAGCCACCCTAAGGAGACATCTCTGCAAGGTTTCTCTGCTTAGTCCACTATAGAGTATCTCAGCAAGTTCTTTTCTGAAATGGCAAAGAATAAATCTTTTGAGAAATATTTATTTGGACAGGAGAGTGGCTCTCTCTACTAGGGTGGGAATGAACAGTCAACAACTGAACACACAAAGGGGTTTATATAGGGGCAGAGTTTCTCCAGGGACACTCAAGGACTGGTTAGTTATTCCTGCTCAGGGATTGATTAGTTTCATCGGTCTAGTAGAGATGGCTCTGATTTCAGGATCCAATTGTGTTTCCTTCACTGGCCTTTTTAGCTTTTGGACTCTAATTCTAAGTCCAGGGCATCTCTCTTTCACTGGCTCTGATTCTAGGAACGATGTGTATTCCTTTGGTACTAGTTTCAGAGTCAGGATCTGTTTCTTTGGTTCTGGATTAAGAGATAAATTGTTTCTTTCACTGACTTGGGTCTCAGATCCAGGTGGGTTTCTTTTGCTAGCTCTGGCTTCAGGGCCGGGGGTGGATTTCTTTAGATAGAGCCCTTTCAGTACACTTGGCATGTACAACAAGCAGGCTAAGCAAGTTCTGAGGAGCAAGCCAGTAAGCAGCTTTCCCTCATGGCCTCTGCTCCACTCCCTGCTTCTAATAGGTTTCTGCTTTTAGTCTCTGTCATGGCTTCCTTTGGTAATGGACTGTGACCTAAGAGTTGTGAGATGAAATAAACTCCTTATTTCCCAAGTTGCATTTGGTCATGGTATTTTACCACAACCACAGAAACTATAACTAAGGTTAATATTACTTATTTAGTTTCATTAACAAATACTTTTGTCAATTAAAACTTGTTAAAAGATTTTTTTTATGAATTTTAAAAATCTGTTTTTTGAATGAATATAATTCCTGAGATTTAATATATGTATATACATATAAAGTTAATCCACCTAGAGGCTTACTAACTTGACAAGATACCAGTTTTTCATTTACCCTAATTTTTACAATATGTGGCTCCTGAGGCAGTTGAACAGAATAGATATGTAAAATATCAGTCTGTCAAGAAAACGTCATTATATAAAGTAAATGGTTTTACTGGATAAAAATGAAGGACATACTCAAGCCAGGGAGATGGATCAGGAGATAAAAGCTCCTTGAACAGGCATATTAGCCTGAATTTGATCTTCAGTCCCACAAAGTGGCAGGAAAGTAATGGAATATTGAGAGTTCTCTGATCCTCATGCACATGCCATAGTACAGGTGTACCTGAAAGTGCTTATACACTAAATAAACATTTAAAAAGAAAGACATACAGAATGTAAAGAGAAAAAGACATGTTAACTTTTAGTATTTGCAGTTGGGGGCAATCAAAAATGTCATTAAATAACTTTATAGCATTGTACTAGAAAACAGAATAATGTTTTTATGAAAATTAAGAGGGATGTTATCTCAGGATATCTCTTAGCAAACGCAACTTGAGGAACAAAGGCTTCATTTCACATATGCATCCACATAACAATCTATTATGGAAGAAAGTCAAAGCAGGAACCTAGAAGCAGGAAGTACAGCAGAGGCTACGGAGGAGTGCTGCTTACAATGATTTGCCCATTTGTGACTTGCTCATCCTGCTTTCTTATACAATGCAGGTCTATCTGCCTTGGGTTGACACCATCTACAGTAGAATGAGCTGTGCCACATCAATCACTTATCAAAAATGCCCCCAGGCTTACCCGCAGGCCCGTCTTCCCAGTTGATGGTTCCTCTTCTCAAAGGACTCTAGCTTAAGTCAACTTGACAGAAAAACTAACCAGGAAAATGTACACAGTGCTCAGCAGGTGCTTACTAGAGGATGATACAAGCCTAGGGATTTTGCTCCCCAGAATATGTGTAAAGTTGAGGAAAGAAATTAACTGCACTAGGGTGTCCTCTGCCTTTCTGGCCATCTACAATGCATACCTGCCTCCTACATGTCATAGATATGTATGGGCATGCATGCGCATATACAATAATAAATTAAATTAATTTTTTTTAAACTTTATTTATTTATTTATTTGCCTTGGTGTTTGCCTGGAACTGGAACTACAGACAGTTGTTAGCTGCCATGTGGGTGCTGGGAATCGAACCTGGGTCCTCTGGAAGAGCAGACGGTGCTCTTAACCGCTGAGCCATCTCTCCAGCCCCTAAATTAAATTTTATAAATGATACTCAAAGAAAAACTATCTTGCCAAAGTCTCCTCCATGTATTAAGGATATAAATTATGAGGAATGTACCGGATCTCAAGACATTGTTTTCATCACCACTTTTTGAGAAACATAAGAGAATTACGTGTCAAAATGCTGATGTATTTCACTGAACATAATTTCACTATGGAAAGCAAAGTTAAACTAAGATATATATAAATTACGCATCTATTTGAAAAAGGCAACTGGAAAAGGGGAAAAGATTTGATATTTGAAGAGTCAATGGCTGCACAGTTATTGAAATGGTTCAACCCTGTCAAACCCAGCTTTCATATAACAGGAGATGAGTGTCATTTTTATAATTTTTATTTATTTTCCCCTTTAAGAATTTATATAACTTATTTTGTTTTACTTAATATTTATATTATTATCAACATAACTGATAATATATTATTACCAACACACTATTATCATTATTGTCATCAGATGAAGATAAAATGAAGTCAAGGTATAAATGTGCTTTGCCACATCTAAAGCACTATAACATATCAGTTCACATATCATCATTTTATTTTATTAATCTTATTTTTAAAATGTAAAACCCTTTAAAAAAAACACATTTCATTATTTACTCCACAGCTATTTCCCAGATCGTATGCTAACTGCCATACAATCATAATTTTTAATTCTGAATAGAACTGTTACATTGATGATTGAAGGTGTTTTTCCAGTTTTGTGGGCCTTGAATTTGTTTTTTAGGCTAGCCAGGAACTCCCTACATAGACCAGGTAGGCTAGCCTTGAATTCAGAGCTCCATCTGCCTCTGCCTCCCCAGTACTGGAATTAAATCACACCTTTATTTTAGTTTTGATTTCAAATTCTTTGTTTACTCAAGGCGGCATCTTTGAACTATGACAGTTTATCGCGGTAAAAACCCGTCTTGAGATATGTTTATAAACAGGGTTTATTTGGAGAAAATAGCTTATAAAACAGAGTCGGTTTTAGGAAAAGATGACAGGATGAGGTTGCTGCGTGCCGGAGCCTTTTTAAGGAAGATTTTTTATCTCTATGTCGTATGTCTGAACTCTCGGGCAGCTGGAGCGAACTGCGTACTCGGTTGGGGAACTCTCGTGAGAGAATGACGACTTTTTGTCTTGGTCTCCTCCTTCGAAGGTCTACTTTTGGAATCCTTTTTAGTTAACCACGCCCAGCTCGTCTCCATTCCTATGATCGTTCACATATACAGTTTCTAATTTCCCGCCAATTATCACAATAAAAACCCGTCTTAAAATATGTTTATAAACAAAATTTATTTAAAAAAAATAACTTATAAAACAAAATCAATTTTAAAAAAAAATAACAAAATAAAATTACTACGTGCCAAAACCTTTTAAAAAAAATTTTTTATCTCTATGTCATATGTCTAAACTCTCAGACAACTAAAACAAACTACATACTCAGTTAAAAAACTCTCATAAAAAAATAACAACTTTTTGTCTTAATCTCCTCCTTCAAAAGTCTACTTTTAAAATCCTTTTTAGTTAACCACGCCCAGCTCGTCTCCATTCCTATGATCATTCACATATACAATTTCTAATTTCCTGCTACAACAGTTGTCACTATGGTCAGGTCCTAGATGATTTCAATTAATAGCCAAATAAGTGTTTTCTTTGTTTACTGCTCATGAAAAATAAAAGCTGAGGTGAGCAGTAAGGAGAGGAGGAGAGCCAATATCAGCAAAATAACATGATTTATACATGCACAACTTTTAGTAATGAAGCTATCATATATATTAATCTGAAAAATAATAAATAAAATATAGATAATAGATTTTTTGGAATTAAAATTCATAACAATAAATATGGCATTAATTTAGAGAATAAAAACATAAAGTACTGAATTTTTCTTCTTGTTTCTCCTCACTCTGACTCTATTTAATATATCCCCAGTGTTTGATATCTTGCTGACTTCCTTCATTTCAGTTTCTATGTGATTTTCCCATTAAGAAGTGGCAGCCTCTATGTCACTGTTCTGACCACAGGTGGCACTGACTGACTTAATTTGTCTGTTCTATCTTAGTTATTCTTTCCTAACCCGCAAGACTCTGGGAGTCTTGCACATCATGAATCACATTGAAGGAAAGCTGATAATTATTTCCTTTGAGGGAATAGTTCCGTGTGGGAAACCAGTTTCTCTTTTTATCTATTGTGCTACTAGGAGTTCAGCCAGAACCATGTCTGTTTAATTCACTTGACAGATCTTTGTGTCTAGCCTTGAGACAAGAATACAGAGACCTGGGATAAATATTCTGTCATGATAGTGGTAGCTGTCATGATGAAGGTGCTTATGGAGTCTATGCAAAGGATTGGGTGTCATGATTTCATGGTAAGATGTCTTCTGTTGCTCTGAACAACTCCTTTGACAGTACTCTTCAACACACTACAGTTGCTTAAACATCTTCAGACACATAGGAAAGAAGCAGAAGAGAACTGCTCTCTGCAAGCTAAGTGGGAAGAACAGCGGAACAGGGAGGCTTGACTTTCTCAGTATAAAGTGTGGAGTTACTTCCAAACTGGGAGTACCCTTCAGGCTTCTGGTCTAAGTTTTCTGTTACACTAAAACTAAAACTGAAAAAAAAAATGCTTTTGCTATTACAAAATGGTAATTTATAGTTCTTTTTCAAAAATCACATTTTAAAATTATGATTTAGAATATATAACAGAATGCTTTGACTAAAGAATTGAAAGTAATTTGATGTATTTCTCTCCAGTTTGGAGACTGTGACAGAATGGTTGGGCCATTCTGTTTTATCAGGCATTGCTGAATAATAAAATTTAGAGCTGAGAGAGTAATACCTCATAAAATCTAGCTGGGAAGCCTGCTCTGAGCCCAGATGTGATGATGATGATGAAGAAAAGGAGGAGGAGGAGGAGGAGGAGGAGGAGGAGGAGGAGAGTTTCTTAAAATTTAATATTTGAAGATTTAAAAACAAAATGTTGAGCTTTCCTTGTGAGATGGCAATTTTCAAAGCAAATCTCCCTTTTGATGATCTGTGTATCAATTTATAGTGGGGTATGGGAACAAAATTATGAATTTCAGAATCCAAAAAATTGTATGCACCTATTATTAATATTGTCTTATGATGTGGGATAAAGCATGAAGGATGAGATGGGGCTCAAAATATACCCAATGTTGGACTCATACAAAATCAAGCTAACAAAAGACCCAAAAGACATTTGTTCACTTGATTAATTTTGTTGTCAAACGTTTGATCTCATAATTCTGGAAGTCAACCAGTTCCCTGTTCCATAACTACGTTTCAATGCTGAATAAATAAATACAATTCTGGACTTGACCTACTGAAAATGACCTGCTATAATTCATGCAGGCAAAGCCACAGATTCAGAATTGGTTTGGTCCTCCTTTCTGAACTGTGGTAGGGAAAATAAATGTGCACAGTGACTTATGACTGTTTCTTCAGGTGACTTGCCTCTTGACTGACTTGATTTGTACTGACGGGACCATAGAGAGATCTTGATCTGTCTCCCAGCAACTGCAAGTCAAGGCATTTTCAAGGTTTTCTGTCTCATTTTCCTTCCTGCTGGGGTTGGTACTGTTCTTTTAGGCTTTATATTATGGTCACACATCCTTTTAAATAATCCATTTCACTCTCTCATTATTGTAGGTCCTTTTAAAGAATAGCACAAACCTCTTTAATTAGTGTAAAAATGAATTATCATGCAAAGCCATTACTTTCCCAGACAAGCTGAACCACTCTTGATTTCCCAAAGTTATAAAGTTTCTCATCTCCCTTTACTTGAGTTTATGCAGTTTCACTTTACCATTCTTTTCCTGCGTATTTATCTTAATTACTACCAACTTCAGAAATCTTTTCTCCATTCATTTGGTCTATAGCAGGTGCCATGACATTGTACTTCTAAATTTATAGCCATCTTGCCTCAAATGCAATGTTATTCTCATTTGATGCTCTCATGTACACCACCAAGCAATATACCCACTAACTCAAAACAATTGTCCCACTTTTCTGTCTTCTATTACATGTGCCAAGGATATGATCCAAGTTGTGGAAGGTATCTAATCTAGGAGAATAAAAGCATCAACTCATAGAATAATCAGCTAATTCTTAATCAGTTAATTCAAGCATATATTTTAGATAAAATAATTATGTGCTAATAATAGGGGAAATTTATCTAGAGTCAGAAAATATGAAAGGTATTAACTTAGATAAGAGGCTTCACATTCTCTTCAGTTTAGGGGAGTGGAGCGGGTGAGCTCGGGGGTGGGGGGAACTGTGGTTGATATGTAAAATAAATAAAATTTTAAAGAACTAAATACAACAAATGCTGGTAAAACTAAGTTATTTTTAATGATGGAAAAATACTTAAAGATAAATTTCAATCTTTTTAGTCATAGAAACAGTAAAGTGGAATGATAGTCTCTAGTCAATGTCTTAAAAATATTCAGAGCTGAGCTAATATACATGCATTCATATAAGTAAAATAAATGTTCATACCTTGACAAAAGCTGTCTGGCTAAGACGGGAGTTCACATTATAGCATATATACAGAAAGGAAGCAGTAACTCACTGTGGTCACAAAGTGACATACTATAGAAATGAGGTGCTACAATGTAAAGAACGAGAACCAGCAATCCATTATTGATTAGATTCTTTGATTTTGAACTGGTGAAGTTGAATTTCAATGAAGTTTAATATAGCCCAATCCAAAAATTCACATGATCCTGTCCAGAATTCAGGACTTTCAATTTGGTCTCCTATGGTAATATCTGACTTCCTCAAAATAAGTCAGCCAGTAGTGAGAAGATACTCTTAGAATTCAAGACAGACAGACAGATGACAGGCACACACACACATACACACACACACACACACACACACACACACACACACACACACACACACACACACAGAAAGGGAGAGAGAGAGAGAAAGAGAGAGAACACTCAAAGATGTCCTGAGACCCTTAAAGATACTTTTAGACTAAAAACCTCAGCAAAATATTTTAGAAAAATTAAAACATATTTCAATTGTTGTTTGAAATAATATTTCATGATTCAGTCTTTGGGTGATATGAGCAAATGTCTATTTAACTCAAGTAGAATACTCATGGCAGAACAAAGAAATGATTCCACCTAAGCTTAACTCGGTACACAACTGAGCTTACTGGGGTTCTTACAAACAGCATGGATGAGGGATCACATACAGAAACATTGGATTCAATGAAGATGCATCACTGAAAGCTTACCCCAGCATAGGTGACAGCTGACAGAAATGACTTTCCTGAAGCTCTTGCACAACTTGGAATCAGTAATAGCTGGAGTCTTCTCCCTCTGTGAATGCTTTGCTGGTTTTATTAGCTTGGAAAAGGAGCCTGTGAATCTTGTATTTGTTGACTTTCAAATATATATAAGAAGTACATATATTTCTTAGTCTTATAAGCCTCCCTTAAAAATCTGGGATCAATTGTTTCAATTCCAAATGCTGCACCCATTCTTCTGGTTTGTTCTTAGATATTTTCTGCACCCTCTTCTACAAAGTTTCCTAAGCCTTGGAGGGATGGTATCCCTGATAATTTTCTTTTAGTTATTCCTGAGCATAAGACCCCACTATGGTACAAAACAGTCATTACTCTCCAAATCTTGACCTGTCATGAGTCTTTACAGCAACTGAAACAAGTGTTTAAAAGGTAATTTGATAGTCATATTCTATCCAAATTATCAAATATTAACAGTGTCCTCTCAAATGAATCATTGTCCTGGACTGTAACAAACATCATAGAGCAGGAAGGGGACTCCTCTGTCAGTGTTAGTCATGCCCTGGAACAAAAGCATGGAGAGTCTACAGCAATAAGCACTCACTGTCTAGTTTTGTATGTAACCAACAATAATAGCAATAGCCTATATTGTGCCAGATAGCATCTGAAGAACTGATTAACAACTCATATGGACTTGGCCTTCCCATGGTACTGAAGTTTTCACCAACAGCATTATGAATCATGGGAGTGCCTTTTAATACTTATTCTGGTGTCTTCATGTATTGTAGGAATTATTCACTGGCAATTGATTATATAAAAGATTAATATTTATTAAGGGGCTTATATAAACACTGCTACAAAATTGAACCTTAAAACAATTCTTGGAGAGCTGAACTGTCCCCTGCAGTGACATTGCCAATCCTCTCCCTGAGAATTCATAACAAACAGGGAGGTAGGCAGCATTCAATGAAGTTCACAATAAGACTGGCTACCCCCCATTCAGGATCCTGAGACCCCAAAGCTATGCTTCTAAGTCTCCCTCAATAATGCCTGGATCCCACCACATTCACGCTTTGAGGATTTTATAATCTTTCATTACAATTTTTGAAATTTGTAAGATACTCAAGAGGTAGTCTCCTGCTTAGTTTTTTGGTAGCTACTAAAACAGAAGACAATGTCTCCATAAAGTTCCAGTGACTGTGCAGTTCACAAAAAAAGTGATCTTCACACTTCTTTCATTCTTCAATTCTAATTTTCCAGCATCATCCCCAGCCCTGCAGCAGACCATCTACAGGAGCCTATCTTCTTTTTCTCTGTCCAATCCCCGTAGACTCCACAGATCCTCATGAAAAACCCAAAATTATTCCCTTCTATGTGCCTGCTTTAGTTTTTGTTTCATTGCTATGAAGAGACATTATGACTACAGCAACTTACATAAAGAAAACATTTAATTGTGGTGGTTTGCTTGCAGTTCCAGAGGTTCAGTTTATTATAATAATGACAGAGAGAAGACAGTGTGCAGGCAGATGTGGTGCTGGAGTTGACAGTGCTATGCCTTACAGCCTACAGGAAGTCAATTGTTTTCCTGTGCAGTATTCCAAGCATAGAAAACCTCAAAGTGTGCCCCCACAGTGACGAAATTTCTCCAAAAAGGCCATACCCATTCTAACAAAGCCACACCTGACAGTGCCATTCCCTATCCAATTATGGGGGCCAATTTCATTCAATATATCACAAGGTTCTTCTCAGATACCCACCCTTATAGTCTATCCCTTTTCCTGTGTGTCAGCTTCTAGTACCTAGAAACAGGTTCTACCTAGGACCCCACAGTATTATTCTGGTTAGAGGCTCAGTAGTCTACCCTACCAATAACCCATAGCCAACACATGCTTCAAAGATCCAGAGAGCGCAACAGAAACCATAAAATGGAATACCCACCCATAAAATATAAGAAATATCAGCATCTATAATTACACTCATCCTAAACCCAGGAGCCTGTATGCAAGTGTAAAAACAATCTGTAACAGTGGGGACAGTATGCCTCCATTATTGGAGTAAGAGGCCATCAACATTACTATGATAGGCCCTGAGCAATAGAGATGCTGAGGCACAAGGCCTATTATTCATTTGCTCAAGGATCTTGAAGAGAATCCATTATGTAAATCCATTAATGAAATACATAAAAACACAATAAATTTAAGAGTAGAACAGAATAAAGAACATTGTTCAAGATGTGAATGTGTAAATAAAATCAAAAAAGAAACCCCAAACTAATAAAATAAAATGAAAAATTTAGGAGCTTGATTAGGAACCTCAGAGATAAGTCTCATTAACAGGAACAAAACATGAAAGAGAGCATCAGGCATTGAAAACAAGATAGAAAAATTGTCAAAAAAGGATTAAATTTAAAATACTCCAGCAACATAACACTCAGGAAATAGAAGATATATTGAAAAGACCAAATCTATAAATAATAATAAATAGTAGGAATAGCAGAAACAGAAAAAAGACCCATGTGAAAGACACAAAAAATATTTTCATCAAAATTATAGGCAATTCTACCAAAAGCAATCTACAAATTCAATGCAATTCCCATCAAAATCACAACACAATTTTTCACAGACCTTTTCAGCAGTAAGAAAAAAATGATATTCTAAAATCTGCAGGCAAATGGATGGATATGGATAATATCCTCCTGAGCAAGTTATCACAATCCTAGAAAGAGAAGCAGGCGATGTACTCATTCATTAGTGGACTTTAAAAAAAAATAAAAAGACATAGAGTAGTCATTTTACACTAGAACTCAAGGCTAGAACATAGCTAATTGACACAATCCCTCACTTCTACATTGATGGCCTCTGGCAGGGGTGTGCATGAGAAAAGACTTGTCTTCTTTAAGGGTTTGGCCACAGAGAGTTCAATTATGCTCCAGTAAGTAAATGAGCAGCATGAATGGGCAGTTTTGTAAATGGGAGTTCATAAGAATGGGCATGAATCTGAGAGGTCTGATAACTGAGTTTGGTGGGGTGCATGATGTAAAAATCACCAAATAATAAAGATATATATATACATATATATATATATAATTTATATGAGAATAAAAAAAACCGAAATGTACTATGACCCTCAGTGCAGGTTTTTATTGCTTTTCAATTGTATGATGTGTAAGGGAGGCAGAATAGTAAAGCTATGTAAAAGAGAAGTTCAGAGAAATAAAGGGCATGGTCATCAGTTTAAAAAAAAAAAAAAAGAATTACACTTGACTTCTCAATGGAGACTCTAAAAGCCAGAAGAGCCTAGATAGATTCTATACAAATTCTAAGAGACCACAGATGCCATCCAAGATAATCTACCCAGTGAAACTATCAATCATAGTAGATGTAGAAAGAAAGACATTCCACAATGAGACCTAATTTAAGCAATATTTACCTGCAAATCCAGCTCTATAGAAGGTGCTAGAAGGATTTTTTTTAAACCTGAAGATGTTAACCACACCAAAAAGTCCATAAAGAACACACAGTCTCGGATGAACAAACCAAATTAGTTAAAATCCAAACCAAACCCAAACCAAAAATGACAGCATAATAACAAATAACAGGAACCAATAAAAAAAGTGCTTATTGAAAACTCTCGACATTAGTGGTCTCAATTCCTTAATAAAATGTCAAAGATTAACAGAATGGATATAAAAACAGAATCATTTGTTTTGCTGCATTCAAGAAACCCCCTTTAATATTAAGCAAGGATAGATATCACCTCAGGGTAAAAGGGTAAAAAAGATATTCCAAGAAAAAGTCAGTGTGACCATTTTAATATCTAACAAAATAGACTTCAAAGCAAAGTTAAACAGAAGAGGCGGTGAAAGACACCATATACATTTTTTTCTGTATACTTTATTATTATTATTATTATTATTATTATTAAGAAAGAAGTCATGCTTTCTATCCCTGTATATCATTATTCAAGGTCCCTTCCCCCTCCCGCCACATCAGGCCATTTCTTTCTTCTCCACAACTCCCCATCCCCTCCCTGGGCAGGCAGCAGACAGTCCCATGGTCCCACTGACCCAATATTGCTTAGTTCAGTCTCAACTCTTGGCAGATCCAGTTTTGTCCCCCCTCCCTCAAGAGTGAGTCAGGTGTTCCTTTAGGTGGAGTGGGATCCGAAGAGTCAGTCCAGGGTGTTTCTGGTCCCAAGATGTTTAGTGGTTGTGGTTTGCAGCTTGGGCATGCTTGACTTTTTTCTTGTTTGTTTGTTTAGAGTCCACTAATGAGTGAGTACATCCCCCGCTTATCTTTCTGAGTTTGTGATACCTCGCTCAGGAGAACATTCTCCAAGTCCATCCATTTGCCTGCAAATTTTAGGATATCATTTTTTCTTACTGCTGAGTAGTACTCCAATGTGTCGATGTACCACAGTTTGTTAATCCATTCTTCAATTGAGGGACATCTAGGTTGTTTCCAGGTCCTTGCTATTGCAAATAATGCTGCTATGAACATAGTTGAGCTAATGCCTTTGGAGTATGACTGTGCATCATTAGGGTACACACCCAGAAGTGGTATTGTTGTGTCCTTGGGGAGATTGATTCTCAATTTTCTGAGAAACCGGCATACTGCATTCCAAAGTGGCTGAACAAGCTTACACTCCCACCAACAATGGAGGAGTGTTCCCCTTGCTCCCCATCCTCTCCAACATAGGCTGTCATCTGTGCCTTTTATCTTAACCAATCTAACAGGTGTTAGGTAGTATCTCAAAGTTGTTTTCATTTGCATTTCTCTGATGGCTAAAGATGATGAGCACTTTTTCAGGTGCCTTTCAGCCATTCATAATTCTTCTGCTGAGAATTCCCTTTTTAGATCTGAACCCCAGTTTTTGATTGGGTTATTCAAAGTTTTGGGCTCTAGATTCTTGAGCTCTTTATATATCTTAAAGATCAGTCCTCTATCACTTGTAGGGTTAATGAAAATCTTTTCCCTTTCTGTAGGCTGTCATTTTGTCCTATTGACAGTGTCCTTGGCTTTACAGAAGCTTCTTAGCTTCAGGAGATCCCACTTATTGATTGTTGGTCTTAGTGTCTGTACCACTGGTGCTATATTTAGGAAGTAGTCGCCTGTGCCAATTTGTAGAAGTGTATTTCCCACTTTCTTTTCTATCAAGTTCAAAGTGGCTAGGTTTATGTTGAGGTCTTTGATCCACTTGGATTTGAGTTTTGTGCAGGGTGACAGGCTCGGATTTATTTGCATTTTTCTACACACTTCCATCCAGCTATGCCAACACCATTTGTTAAATATACTATCTTTTTTCCATTGAATGTTTTGGGCCTCTTTGCAAAGATCAGGTGTTCATAGGTTTTTGGGTTAATGTCTGGATCCTCAATTCTATTCCATTGATCCACAA